>JAUJYS010000099.1:0-31993 GCA_033995665.1 Melogona broelemanni | reverse complement strand
TTTTTTATAAAGGGGAGGGAAATGTTTGGGCGTGTTTAAAACACTTGAGGCATCGAGTCCAGGAGTGAATGAGCAAGTGGGCGTACTAAGTAGTTATAGGTAGTTATAGGAGCAATCGATTGAAATATTTAGGTCTGTTTAGACCCAATTCTTCAAACATGCCACAATAAACTTCTGACGTGTATAGCTTATAGCATAACTTCAAGTAAGACGTTGTCACGTCAAAAGAGCAACCACACACAAGTAATTGAAATGAATATAGCATTTATTATACAAATAACATTTATCTTTGGTTTATAAACAATTTAAATATGCACATGATAAATACACTAGATATAGATATATACTCTGAAAGTGCCATAATACGCAACAAACTATTGCTACAAAGGTTACATGGTATGTAATGTAATGTTATGCTACCGTGTTAAAAGAGTTCTGTTTCTGTTGTGCGTATTATGAATAAGTGGATACTAGTGTATTTTAATAAAGAATCACTGAATATAAAATATTCGTATTCCTCTTTACGTTTCTACTTATTATTAGTTCAAAAGTAATGTGATTATCTTGTGTAGCGAATAAATACAAAACGTGAAAGAAATGCGTTTCATCGGAAATGAAATGTTGACCCTGGCTTATAATTTGTCGTCACCGTAAGCATGACGTGATCGATGAATACGAGGGTATAAAATATCGAAAGAGGAAGATTTGAACAATATTTAAAAATGGGTTGCATTCAATTTTTAACATTTTTTCTATTAAGACTCTTTGGGTCGTCTTTGAGTTTGTCCACTTGAAGATAAAAAATTACAATAAAGAAATTCACAGTTTTAAATTATCAATAAAGTCCGTTCACGCACAAATAAAAAAATTCCGAATCATTTTCAGAGAAACAAAAAAAAAATATTTTGAGATTGAAGCGCTCGCTGACAAAATTAAATTACATCTGCGACTTGGCATTTTAATGTGGAAACGTCAGTTAGAATTTAATTATGGGCAAACAGGTTTGGAAAGTTAAGTTTGATTCTGTTTGTAAAGTTACCGAAACGTATATTACAATTATTATTGCGTTACAGACAGACTGATTAAATATTTTGACAGACTGATTAAATATTTAATTACATTTCTTTCGATAGTGTTTCAGGTTGTTGGTTTGTGGTTGTGGTTGGTAAATGCATGCAATCTCATTAATTTGCTACAACAAAAATCGACAACGCGCAAGGCATTCAACTGGCGTTGAAAGGCACAACTGCTGAGCCTAGTAAATATTTTCTGTAATAGATAAGTCTTTCATTAATATAGTTAATCTACAATTTAGTTAGCGTTCAAGAATTGTCAGTGAGCATTGAAAGCTAAAGAGCAAATACGGAAATATTTTGAGCTATACCCTAATTAGTTTGGATAGGCAATTGCAATAAATAGTTCCGTAATAGAATTAATTTATCGGTTGTACTAATTTTGAAATTCAAAACAATTTTTTATAACCGAAAACAGAATTCGTTTAAAACCAGTTTTCAACGTAAACAAATATTTTGTTTTAGAAATTCGGATCTGCGTAAGACTAATTTTTTTTTTAATAGATGAAATCGATGTTGATAGATTTTAAATTGCGTTTGAATGACACCAAGCAAGAGATAGCTAAATTGTAGGAAAATGGCACAATAATTTCTCTGAACAACGTACAAAAACATGTACTCCGTATTTCTCGTAAAGTACACGATTTCGTACAAGTGACCAAACAATGATTGGATGGTGGCATAGAAACGATGAGAGAAATAATGATTATACTACTAGACAACTAACTAGATACCAGAGAATAATCCTTCCCAGAAGGAGTTTGTTTTTCTAAAAAAGGGTATCAAACGTAGCTGCCTTTCGTGGAAAGTTCTTAACGTTTGATACTGTACAGGGAACAGCGATATGGGGTTGGGGGAAAAAGGGAACCACTGAAGATGAATAAACAGACGCGGTTGCAAATACAAGACAACAATAGAGATCGTAAATATTTCCATTAAAAAAACTCTTATACATCAGCAGCATTTGAACGATTTTGCACAGTATCCCACGACACGCGAGTTTCCGCTCAAGTTGCAGTTAACACAATTCTATTTATCGAAATTATGCCTTTTAAATTTATCAACCCACATTTTTATCATTTGAAAAATTATAGATTTACCCGAAATCGTTAATTGTAAAGATAAAATGTGCTTCTATAAGCAACTTTAAAGATTTTAAACGATTAATAATGGTTAAGAGCTGTTTGAGAATTTAATATAATTTAAATTTTGTGGGGGAAATGATTGATTACATAACAAAAAAAATCACGAATATAATTTCTGATTTCCAATATACTCGAATAATTTGAAAAAATTTATATTCTCATTTTTTCTTCGATACAACCTACTAGCTACAATTACATTTTAATTACTTTGTTCTATTTGTTAAAAAGCACTTTTCGAACTAACTACCGACACAAATACTCAGCAGCTTAATTCAACTTGGGCATATGCATATTGGGTCATTCGGAATACGATCAACTGAAATGAGCTCCACACACAAGGCAACCATCGCTACCCTGAATTGGTGATCGTAATCATGAACAAGTCGACGTAATTGTATGGGAGGAAAAAATGCCAGATATGTAGCGATATACTGAGTAAAAGACGATTACGTTGTGTAGGGTCAACTGAGAATGTCACCACCTTTCTCGATCACTTCAATGTATTACTAACGAAATTAAAAATATGTCTGCTGGATAAAACAAAAAAATCACATTCCATTTGGAATTGAAGATGATTTATTTATTTACCACATAGAAGCTATATTAATTTGAAATTGAAGACTATAATTAAAAATATATCTGCTGGATGTAAATAAAATCACCTTCCATTTTGTAATAGAAATATGATTGATTTATTTACCACATCGAAGTTATAATAATTTGAAATCTGAAACTCAAATTGAGTTTTAATCTTCAACTGAAATTTCACATAACTTTCAGAAACTTTGCTCACAATTTTTATTACTGAAATTTCAACGTCGGAAAGGTGGTCACCCAAGTTACAATAAAAATAATCGAAACGTAGCTTAACAACCAAAACGTTTTCTCATTAAATTATTCCAAATATAAATAAATCATCAAATTTTATTCTCATTCACCGTCGATCCAATATACACAATACACGGATGGATGCCCGAGGAGGGGGGACAAAATCGGGAATTACATTTGATATAATTTAATGACGGAACATTTTTGGTCACGGCTGAGGAAAAAAAAATCAACTTTCAATAAATAGCCTAGAGCAAATAATAACAGGTGTTACAAGATCCCAGACGTTTTCGCTCATCAAGAATCGGCAGTTGCTAACAAACAAGTCGACGTGTGTATGTGTTCCCAACGTTAATCGTGAACCGAAGCAGGCGCCTTCGAAATAAAAAATACCACCGCATCCTGAGATATTTCAAGACGCGGTACGTTATCAAGTAGAACGGCAAACGACATTTTAGATTTTGTCGTTTCGATCAACTCTTTTAAAACAGTCGAATGCCCATCTACCGAATTGGCATATTCACGTTTTTATGTTTTCTCATTTGGAACAAACACTAAAAAAATACACGCGCTAATCTCCCATCTCTACAAAAATGGAAACATTATCGTCTAAAGTCGTCGTTATGTGCTAATCAGGGAACAGTATAAAACTACCATAAATATATATATATTTCTCATATACATACACGGTCATACTTCATTATTTTACAAAACGCAAACTTTTAAGTGACATATACAGTGTGCATCACATTGGTGTGTGTGTATACAGGTGGACCACTAACTAAGTCGCATTCAATGCCATTTTTTAAAAAATAGTTGGAATGTTTACAAATAGTATTGTTGCATCCCTGTCCACGTGTGGGGCACCACACCTTGCAACGATTTTATTAAGGAGGCCCACTTGCCGTTTATATATATTTATCGTATATCGTAGAACCCCAAACAAACAAAAAATAAAAATCTAACGTTAAAACTTGTGGCCAATTGGTTCCTGTGTGGGTCCAGTTGGCTACAAGAGAGCTCACGCCAAGTCTCTCGAATTGATTATTATTAATCCACACAAGTCACACACGCACGTAGGGTACCTTGGTCGAACATTGAAATTTTCCACATCTTCTATTAGTTCGACACAAAATTCCCAGCTGAAAAAGTGAAAGGTTTTAAAAAGCCTTTGAGCGGAAATCAATTTTTTCCGTCCACGTTGTTAAAAGTGTAAATTTCCTTCGCAAGGTTGGCACAACAAAATCATTGAACGGTTGATGATGATTTTAAAAACCTGTTCGGCTGAACTGGGCAGGAAAATTCGCTCCGTTAAAACACAATTACCCCTGTGTCCCTGAAGAAGCGAAGTGAAGAAGTGTTTATGCATATAATTTACAAAGTCGTCCCGTTGACGTCATTGTCACGGAGCATTTCACACTAACAGGAACTGTCTTTCAGGCAACAGGCGCTGAGACGAGCTGAACTTCATCGGCTGGTGTCTTCCAGTTCCGCTCACCGAAATCTACGGTCCGCCATAGATGAAAAAAGTACTTCAGTTTATCTTAGCGACGAAACCGAAAATCTTCAGCGTCTTACGAATTTAGGAGAAACACTGCCGATGATAGTGGAGAAACTTCAAGTTCTTAATCGGACAATTCGGGAGATGTTCATTATTTTCGCTGGCCGAATTGAGCGACCAGGTCAGCTGATCATCGACAACCGGACTAGGGACTCCGGAGTCACGAATGGTGTCCAGCGGCGACGTTTTCGCCACACTAATCAGGCAGACTTCGGCCCCTGTTTACCGTAGCCCCGCAGGCGACAGAACCTCATGGTAGGGCTGCCGATGATTCATCGAGCTCACCCGGGGAAACCGAGCCTGACCCGCCGCGTAGAAAGCGACGCTGAGCTTCCCCAGTCCCTGTAAAGGGCGCTGGTGTGCGGCATCATCGACTACTCTACTTGGCCGTCCGGCTGAATCGCAATCATCGTAATCGTTGTAGAGGTATCGGAGTAGAGATCCGGCAACCTTCCAGTCACTCCTTCTCGTTATCGGACGACGCCTCGGCCAGCATATCGGTGAGGAACCGGCACAGGTTATCCAGCCCCAGCAGGTACCCGTTATCCGGACCGCGGTGCACCATGGAGTCGCCCACGCCCTCGTAGGTGGTGTGGGCGAAGTCGATCATGCGCACGTCTACCAGTCCGTCGTCGGCGACTACCGGACAACGTCGGCTGTCAGCATCGCGACTCGAGTCCGTGGAGGAGGATGATGCGGTGCCCAGCCGGCGATAAGATGACGAGGAACGGCGCATGGTAGCACCGGCGCCAGCTGAGGAGGAACCGGCCAGCGAGTCGTTGGATTTGTCGTCGTCCTCCTCAGAGACGGCGTCGCAGGACGAGTCATCGTCACCGCAGCCGTGTCGCGCGTCCTCCGGGTCGGTCATCCACCGGGAGGTGGAGCCGGCACCGGCGGCGGCGGCCGCGTTGGAGGGCGGCGAGGAGTCGCCGAAGTCCACCTCCACGTCCACGTCCATCTCCTCGGTGTCGCAGCAGCTATCGCCGCAGTGGCCCGACTCGCGCGCCGAGCAGCCCTCGTAGACGATGAGCAGGGAGCTGCTGTAGAAACGGAACGAGTTCTGGCGCTCGACCGCCTTGCGCAGTCGGCGCAGCTTGTCCACCACCTTGGCCACCACCTGCGTGCGCATCTGGAAGCCGTTGTGGAAGAACTGGTGCAGCGCCTGCTTGAAGCCGTCCTCGTCCAGGCGCCGACCGAAGTACTTGTCCTTGCACAGGTAGACGCCCAGGTTGGCCTGGTACACCTGTAAAAGGAGAAAGGAGCAACCACAATTTTAGTTAAGATGAGGCCTAATTTTTTAAAGCACAAGGTTTACTTTCATCAATAATATTCGAGAGTGGCCTATATATATTATACGAGAGCTGGTACCGGGAATCGAACCCGGGGTCGCCTCACAACAGGTCTGTCTCTTCACTGCCAAAGGCAGAACGGATTTATGTAAAATATTTTCTTAACGTTTGCTGTCCAATCGAAGAAGAAACTAGAAAATCTCGCGCATTAGAGATGCTCACCTGCATTCCACACATGCGCACGCCCAGACTGCCCGAGGTGCTCGCAGCGCACTTGGCCATGTGCACGCGTCGCTTGGCTTCGGGCGCGTCATCGCCGTGCTGCCGCGTGCCCATCTTGAGGTCCACGATGCACGGTCGGTTGAATTTGGACGCCACGTTCTCTAGAAGCAGGAAGTCTGAGGAAACGGAGAGTCAAGGGGACCAAACAAACTGTGGATCCAAACAGACAAAGTAAAATGCAATTTCATATCTAGCCGCCAGGAAGTAATACGATTCAGGATTCAAATAGCTGCATCGACCCAATGCCTCCATTGGCCCTTGGCTGTCATTAGAAATTACTCAACAAAAGTTCTTTATGTCAAGCTGAACTCAAGAGCAAAGATAATGAGTATATTCATAATTTATTACCATAGATGCATCTGTTTCTCTGAACTTGTTTCTCTCAACTGAACTAGAAACATTCAAACGTTACTTTGCTATAATTTGGTAAAACTGTTAACAAAAGTGACTCCAGGTTATTTTCAGAATGGTTTCTTTCACCTTACAAGTCATTTGCCTTTCAAATTAGATTTAGAAATAGAACAAGTTGCTTAAGCAAGTTCGCAGGAAATTCAACCATGGTTACAGTTGGTGCAACACTCTAAATCCCACCAACTACTCTGAACGCCTTAAAACTCAACTCTAATTTTTCTCCCTCAGCTAAAAGAAAAAGAAAAGAAAAAAAAATAGTCTCAAACAATTTGCGCAAAAGCTAATTACGGCTCCACACGACTACCCGTTTATAGTCACGAGATTCCAACGCCCCTACACTACTCACAGCCACATGGATGCAGTCAGGAGAAATCGGCGATTGTTGCCAAACAACTAGACAGTTGGCAGCGAACAGGCAGGTGACTTGTTCGTAAAAGCTCACGTCTTTGTCGCTGCTAAAAAATAGTTCATATACCAGTCGACCGAACGAGTCACTCCACCGTTTGAAATTATGATCTCGGCTCGCTCGTGACCGTGACTTATGGCTTCCTTATTTCGAAAGACGAGAAAAACTACCCGGCGCGTGCGTAAAAACAACAGCACCGATACACCATACGTGCAGTTTGTACTGGGAAAAGAAAAATGGCTGAACGAAATATTTCGGGCCGACCGATTTAGAAGAACATCCCGTTTTTGCCCCGGTTCGCTCGTCAAACGTGGTCCAAAATAAACAAGCGTTAATAATCCTTACCAATTCCCCACGTCAAAAACCAAGCTGAGACAAACACTAATTCAACGAGGTCCCTTTTTGTCATACGGTTTTCGGGATCTCAGTGGGAACTGATATAGTCAGCTCCGGCGATAGGTGTGAAATAAATATAGAAATTTTACTAGGTGCAGGTGTTAAAAATAAATTCCTAAATTTCAAATTCAGAAAGCGCCTCGCAACACAAGTGAGAGATTGAGATAGCATCTTCAAGTATCGCGTGTGTACAACTATGCCACCATGCTACCATGCACATTTATCGGCTTCTAAGGGATAGATCCGATGCAAGAGAATATGGATCCCCCGGAAAGTATTAATTCGTTAAGTTTACAAATTTGGAATTAATTGATCACCTGTTCACCTGTTAAATTTTTTTACTGAAGGTAATTAAATTTTTGCGTGCTTATCGCACTGAACGAAGAAAACACTGGAACGCAAATAAATAAAAAATAGACACAACTAAAGGCAATGGCTTCTAACAATAAAACCTCAAAGCTCCAACCTGTAACTCCTCCTAGCGCTCCAACATATGACTCTGTTCACAAAACGAACATGCCTTTTGTTTTCAAATAACTAATGTGCTCAAAATTAAGTAAAAGGATTTTTCTAATTTTTTACCAATCTTATGAATAAAATGTGGAAATGTTGCAAATTAAAAAAGATTTTCGGACATTATCCGCGGATGCGGATTCTCAAAATGGGCCAATGCGCTCCAGCAAGTACCAGAGCGCATCCTCTTGGCTGCCACCCAGAGAGATGAACCGCTTTCGGTACGCACCCTTGGCATTATTAGCCGCGGGTGTCCTAAAACCACCGCGAAGGCCACCGTGGCCTGATCTTACCCCGGCAACCGCCAGTCTCGCCACCGGCAGTCAATCATAATGATTGGCATGCTATCACGCAGAGGTGGCAAAAACCTCCGCGAGACCCAACCGTAAAAATGCAAAAATGAGTTTCATCCAAGCGTCAACAACACTGTCAAGTCGGACGCCGCCGCCGTGGTTTTGGTCGGCGCCAACACTTGGCCTCTGTTTCATCCCAATTCGAAAAAAAAAAACTCCTCCACTCCCCCGTCACCAATGAAGATGCGCAATGTCGTAACCCTTCGTCAAGGCGAGTTTCTACTAGGAATATATATCTGGGGAGGAAACCATTCTGGCTCCGGGCCCATATTGGCGGAGCTGCAAAACCACATTCCTCCAAATCTCTTTTTTACCAACTTCTCTCATTTTTTTTCTCGGAACTTCTATTATGTCGCTCTCCCAACAAATGTGAAAGAAGTCCTTCAAAACTTCAAAGAATAACTCGGAACATTTTTTTTTTTCCTTTCGAAAAGATTGATTATTCGTGAACGTCGTGGGGGTACACTTGGTAGATGCCCGTATAGATCATTATTTAAGATCGGGTTTACCTTGTTATTCACCCTTTGGATCGATTATTTCAAGTAGATTAACTCAAGTAGATCGATAAACTCAGGTAGATAATGCTCCGTCACGTTAAGATTGAGATGGGTCAGGATTCGTAATAGTCAAAGTTTTAAAATTTCTGCGCGATCAGGTAAGAGTTAGAATATGAGTCATGGACGTAAAAAAGTTGTTACCGGTACCACTTGAAGCCGAATTACGGGACAACTTTCCCAAATGTGATGTTCTTAAATGGTTATTCTGCACTCGGTGACTAAACCGACAAAAAACGTCATCCTTCCAAAAATTCAACTTACTTCGGGGACTAACGCTTTTTTCAGAAGAAAATAAACATCGTCGTTAAATCCGATGTTGCGTCAAAGCAAACTAGACACAATAAAAGTTGTAATAAGAAATCTGGCATCACTGGTAGAAAAAGGATACGGCTCTTATCCCCTCTGGAGTTCTCTCCTCGGTCGAGAATCCTGCTGACCTTTAGCGATTCTTCGGGAATTACACTCACACTGGAAAGAGAAAAATAAAGGAAAAACGGAAATTGAAACTTGGTGATTATACGAACGCAGTCAGGCTTATCTTTTTTACATTTTTCCAATGAGGTAAATAGGGTGGGCAGTCGGGAGAGGTAGACTAGGGTTGGCATATGGGGGGAGGGGGGGGAAGGGGCGTGACAGTGCACTGTGGGTGTGGTCGTTTCTTCCGGTTTGTTACGAAGTGCTCCGGGACAAACAAAAAAAATCACATATTGAATTAGGCAAGGCGTGGGTTGGCGGGGTCGGCTGGGTAAACGAACGAGATTGACTCGGCGGGGGTCGTAAAACAACACGTCAAACATGGTTCGCACCGTTCATCCACACATATCACTTTCGGCACCTACTCCAAACAACGGGTAAACGCAAACAGGGTCCACGTGCTATGTGATTACACTAATGTGCGAAATTTAGTGGAATCACCCTACATTGGCCAGCGTTTATAGCATCTCTTCTACTTTGACAACTAAACTTTTGGCCCAAATGGCGATTGAAAAATTATGGCTCCATAGCAAATTTAATTGGAAATGAAATATCAATATCTATGAGACTGCCATATGCTGTACCGATCACAGAGCTGCTTTATAAGCATAAAATATAACGGGGAAGGAACAACCAGATTATTACGAATTCGACTTCTAGATTAGATAACAGTTGAAACAGAAACCCCCGCAACACAGGATGTGCTGACGTATTCCTAGTCGTAAACAGAAGCTCTCTAAACGACGACGGCTTGGCTTCGAAACGTGTACATAGCTTGCACAAAACCGTACCCATCATTTCCTTTCCATTAAACGTTCAGTTTTAGTTGGGGAAGAATCGATTTTTGAAAACTTTCCAGAACAACAAAGATCACTAATAATAATCGAAAATATATGATCTGGCAAAATCGTTTTATTATCTACTTTTGGGAAAAACTCTTTAAAAAAAAAACTTTGAAGGACAAAGAACAAAAATAAAAACTTAAAGAAATTTTAATATAATTTGAGAAGGAAAAATTTAGTAAAAATATTTTAATCACGTGAAAACAGTCTCAAATATAACGGCCAACGCAACTCAACTTCTAATATGCGTGAAAAGCATCTTATTCCCCTGAACTAACTTATAAAAGATTACACTTGACGGTATAATATTTTTTATGAGCTCGTTCTTTCAGTCATGATTCACCGACATAAATCCCAGCGCCCCCGAGACCCGCAATAAAACTCGCAAGTGTATATTTTCAAAGATAAAAAAACATAAGAAAATCAAGCAAATGACCGGACTTTCGCTGACATGTTACCGTGCAAAAGATCAACCTTGATTTATGAGATACACACACAAAAAAAAACTTAATGCCACAAAGCGGATCAATAGTAAAGGTCATTCGGGTACAATCTCCCAACGCCAGGAATTTCAGCCACAGTTTCATCCACACAGAACGGTGGTAATTTCAAAGACCGGTTTCACATGCGTGGCATAACGTGAAGCTTGATGGCAACCACCACGTTCGTCAGACCGTTCCTGGTCGCCCGCCGAAGAATGGTTCAACGTTCGAAAAAGCTCCCCGAAATAATCCGGCGACAAATTCCAACAAATTTTGGAAGGTCGAATTTTTTTCAAGGCTTTCTATAAAAAGACGAAACTATACTTGAAGATACAATGTACGGTGTCGTTGCACCACGAATACTGCCGGACCACAAGTCGTGAAGGCCCGCTGTCAATTATTTAGGCGGCAGGCCGGACCACACGTATAGCGTAGAAACATCGACCCATAGAAAGATGAACACCAGATGATGATGATGGGTGGCTGCCGAAGCCCAGGAGTACCAACGCATCGGCCAATAATAGATCGAGCTTCCCCGGTCATGCAGCACCTCGGAGCCGATAAGAATAGAAGTGATCACGCAAAGTGCGATGTGGGAGTAAGACAAAAAGCTGAACAAGAGAAAGGTGTTGTGGCAAACTGAAAGAGTTGAGCTGGGCAGATGCGAGAGAATCGTTTTTAGCTTTTACTCGATTTTCATACATTGTCTTGTTCTTGCTGCCAAGTTCAAATTTACAAGATTTTTTGAGGGATATTTCTAAGTTTTGCTTGTCGATTTCAGGTCAGAACAGGTCGAAAGATGGCAGCCAGAAAATATCTCAGTTCGCCATTCCGATGACCTTCGTCCAGCGGTGTTGGATTTACTAAAGTGTAAAATACCATTTTAGGAGAGACAACTAATGGCTTTTTACAGTATTTGAAGTAATGTTCTTGTAAATCGTAATTGATAATCTCCAAGTTAAAAAAAAAATCACACGAACCATTCAAAGATAAGATTTTACAGTGGAATTACCACAACGAAAAAATGACTATGGCCAAAGGCTTTTTTTAATTTTTCTCGTTGGCTAGTTAGTCATGGGACTGGTTTTAACAGCAGCGTGTCGTCTCCGGACCCCGACCCTCGATCTCCCGACACCTGCGTTTTCCTTGGCAAAATACAGAGATGGTTTGCCATTGCCTTCCCCCGCGCAGTACCACGAGCCAATCAACGATCGGCTGCACTGGGAATCGAACCCAGATCCGCTGGTTGGTGAGCGAGCACGCTTACCTCTCGGCCAGATAATTTTAATTTTAATTTTTAAGCATATAATAACCCAGCTTAGTGACAAAGCACTTCACAAAGTTTGTCTAAAAACTGGCATATTTTATATGTAGTACAAGTTAATTTATCGTTTGAATGCGGTTTGCATGTTTCCAATCACACTAACATGTAACTCAGTATTCCACAGTTTGCCATTGCCATGTAGCCATTCCAATGTAGCCATTCCAATTACTTTTAGAGTGCCGATCCATTTAAGTTAATCGAGTCTACGTGTTAACCAGATCGCTCGTTCGTGCCCGAACCGCAATGAAGCTATTTTTGGTTAAGTGATTCTCCGGAACTGGCCATAGGAGAAACATTCCATTAACTCAATTAGGCGCGCTCCTCCTATCAAGGATATACCAGGGTGGACGAGCCGATGGAGGCTTCCCACAGATGGCGGCGTTCGGCATTTCTGGAATGTCGAGTGGCAATCGGAGGGTACATTTGAGTAGAGTTATCAGAAAAATGTGCCGCGACCTTGCACGAGACTGGCAGAAAGCTGGCTCTCGAACCGCGGGCGTAAACATGGCCTGGAATGATGACTAGGAAGACCAAACATACGCACGTACAGCGAGAAGACGAATACGAGGGAATGCCGCGAGAAACCCCGGACTCGGAATATATATTTTGCCACCGTCGCTACATACGCATAGCTGGAACCGAAGGCCGCTACTTCTCGTTATACTCACGCGCAGCAAACTCTACGTAGACAAACAGCTGAGCTAAAAACAAAAGTGCAGGGGGGAAAACTTTCTAACGTGGCCGTATATATTCTTGAGACCCGGACTCGTGCCACAGACCAGTGTTGGGTAGGAACGGAACGGAGAAGCTCCATTCCTAGGAATTGGTTCCTTTTTCTGAGGAACTAGAAAAGGAAAATAAATGTTTCAGGTTCCTTTCGAAAAGGAACTAGGAAAGCTCAGGTTCCCTTCAATTTCTGTAGGAAGTGGAAACTGGTTCCTTTTTTCATCGGAGGAACGGGAACTGGAATCGGTTCCTTTTTAAAAGGAACAGACCTAACACTGCTTCCAACGGGTGTTGGTAGCTAAGGAAGATCAGAAGTTTCCATTTAATTAATGATTCTAGTGTTCGTTCCAATTTGATTATTTTTCAAACGAGGACGGCCATTGTACCAACAGCCAGGGGTCAAAAAAAATAAATAAAGGTCAATGTTCCAAACTACTATTAAAAATCACAGCGCCATGTCACTTAAAAACTAAAAATCAAAAGCAAGTCCAAGGTTGCCGCCTTAACAAACGGTCAAAGGCAGAAGACATCACTGCCATTTGGTGATGGCAACATGAGGTTATGTGTGGAACAAGTACAAAAGTTTTCCTTCAACTTTGGCCTAAATTTTTGCTATTCAATGTCATCACCATTTCGAATCTGAGAAACAACCAACGTATGACAAGTGAAAATTTAAGTGAACTATTTTAAAATAATTAATTACGACGACGGGTCTGAGGCTTTCTCAACCGCATCCGCAACCGATGTCTTCGACCCGAGACCAGATATAGCCAAGCAAAAATGGCGGGGCCACGCTGTTTTTCCAGGATAATAATATATCTCCGCGTGTGAGGCCCACCACGGGGTACGCAGGCAGTGCTACCGATCCACGATCCTGGCACATGTGATACAACTGATCTAGCGAAAGGTTGGGAGCAGAAAACTAAGAAAAAAAAATATTGGTTATAACAAACACAGTCCTGAAGTTTGCCAGAGAAA
The DNA here is from genome assembly GCA_033995665.1 of Melogona broelemanni. Taxonomy (NCBI): domain Eukaryota; kingdom Metazoa; phylum Arthropoda; class Diplopoda; order Chordeumatida; family Chordeumatidae; genus Melogona; species Melogona broelemanni. The sequence goes on along the minus strand of JAUJYS010000099.1, from coordinate 18,353 downwards.
CAAGTGTATATAAAATTTTGATGTTAACTTTGGCACGTGGTGGTGGGGAGGGGAGAAAAGCTTGGAGTGAAGAGAGAAGAGAAAAAAAAAACCAAGATCAAACAAAGTGAGGGAAATTTGGAACGTTAAGCCAGGAACGAATGCTCGATAAATTTGGTTCAGGAACATTGGATCATGTTCCCCCATAGACAGCATAGACAGATAACAAACTGGGCCAATCATGGGTATAGCAATTAATTCTTTATAGGGGTGTCGACGAGAGATGCTGTTTCATGAACTGAAGACAGAAAAAAAACCAAAGATTAAAACTTAAACGTTTGAGGTGATGGTTTGTTTTATTTTCGTGGATATAATTCCATTTATAAAACTTTGATCGTAACTAATTATTTAATATAAAATGTAACACCCGGTTCGAACCTGTATACTGTACTACATTTTTCATTTATTTTCAAATCGCCTTGAAAACTTGCTTTCAAACGAAATGTTGATGCAAGCTCAGCTAGAAAGGAACGAAATTGTTCACCATCTGGGTTCCAGAGTGGCGAAATAAAGGGGGGGGAGGGGGAGAACTAGCGGGGTTTAGAACCGGGGTTAATGTTCCCGTGTTCCAAATAGGAAAATTAGTGGAAGCTTTTTTTCCCTCCGTACGCGCGCTGCTTTGAAATCACGAGCGCCATCTAACTGCGGTCGTCGTAAATACAGGAAAGTAAGTACACATAGGCAAACATCCACCACTTGCCAACCGTGTATCCCATGCCAGAAAAAATCTACATTCAAGCGAAATTGCGCCACGAACGTCCCCATGTACTTGTTGCTCCTCACGATATCCAACTTTTCGAAACACATTCGAAAACATCAAAGAAGAATTGATAAACAATTTTGACGATATTTTTTTTTAATTAAAAATATGTAATATAATCACTTTGGCTTCTAATTAATATTTTACGCGAAAACACAATTTGATATGTTAATATGTCAACTTGCATTCAAGTCAATAGTATTTGATAATATACGGAAGTTTACCGAAAACTTGGAAGAGTTACAAATAGTAGCCTCGTTAACAGCTTAACAACCCCAAACATTCCGGAAAACTACTTTTTAAAAATAGAAAGCAATTTTTCAAAAAAACTTCAGTGAAGCTTTTTAGAAATCGTTGTTTGTACTCGCACTCGTGATCGTTTCCAACTCGAACAGGAAATTTAATTATAAAAGTGCGGACATGTACGCGACTACTGAGCGACCAAACACTGACAAAAGAATGTGGGTCACAACCGACATCGCTTGGTATATACACAACAAGGCAAAACGAACGAATCAAAAAATCATCCGCGCGCATACATACACACACACGACAGATTCTAAAGAAGTTCTTGGTGACTGAAAAGTTGGCTAGTCCCAATTTTGGAAAAACTTTGGACTCGCTGCCACCCGGAGCTAGGTGTAATCCGTAGTATAGTAGTAAAACGAGTCCGATTCACAAGAACAGTTGGCACGAGCCGCTCCAAATGATCGAACACGTCGTTTAAGAAGCAGAAAAAGGGTTAGGAGAAACAGAGAAAGGAAATTTTTTTTCCCAGCCATTTGGCAATGAAAAACGAGAGGAGATAATAGGGTGTCAAACTTTAACCAGTGTCAAATTGTTACAAGTGCCATTCCCTCGTGTGGGCAAACGTCATACACGCGCTCACAAGCGTCTAAAAATAGTTTTTAAATTGCTCGCACGTGCAACCGAAATCTGAATCGAGAGCTAAAAAAGGGGTTCGCGGTACATTGTACTCCAGTCGCATGTCCCAAGAAACTGAGTCGTAGCAAGAAAAAAAAAGCTTAAATGTATATAGAGTATTTTGGGATGCGGAGCGCTATTTGGACTCTCGCGCGTTGCTCATTTGGTGAGCGCACCACCCCAAAATATTCGTCAGCACCCTGCCCACATTGACGGGGTACAACAGAACCTGAAAAGTTAATAGGTCACACAAATTAGCAGTGCTAACCCGGCAAATAAACAAAACATCGGGCGAGGTTCTGAGGCGGAGTCAAACAGGCGTCATAAAAAAGTATGGTCACACAAAAATAAGATCGGCGTTTCAACGAGTGCAGCATATAATGTACAAAACTGAGGCACCTAAACTGAGTTTCATAACGTAAACTGCGACAAGATTAAAAAATATTTAATGTTTAGTCCTTTGACAGAACTTCTCTGAGAAAGATAATTAAATGTGAACAAATTATAATTATAAGCTAGCGCGATACAAGGGGAAGTAAAATGTCAGTTTATTTTAAGGATGGTGATGAGTGCCGAATTAATATTACAAATTAAAAATAATTAATCATTGTTGTGAGCAAATTAAACTAAGTTGAAAAACAAATGACTAAATGAAATACAGAATTTAATTAGTTTTAGGACGTCGAATTAAATTGAAAAACCGAGTGGCAAACCGCACCAGATTTAATAACAACTAGCAAACGAAATATAAAATACAGTGTGTCCCCAAAGTGTACAAGATATGCTGCAGTGTCTCGATAGAAACAGCGTGTTGAAAACAAACCATTAGCTCGGTACAGTTGGAGAGTTTTCGCCGGAAGGAGTTCACAAGCCACGTCGACGAATGCGGCACACACGATGCACCACCCAATACGGTCACGGACAAAGCCACCGGGGAACAGCTTAGTGGCCAGGACAGCGTGCCTTCGGCGGGAAAGGAAGATCGAGCGAACGGGAAGCACATGCAAAAACAACAATAGCAATAGGCACAGATCGAAAACACCCCCACACACACACACTTAAGGCATGACATTCAGCAATCATCGGTCGTTGTCGATGGAGTCGTCGGTACGTGCACGATATTTTGACTGCCCGTTTTCTTCGTCAATCTTCGGACTTCTCACGGGGAAAGGGATTTGGAGTAATGAAAAATATATTGGTGAATGAGGGGGAGGGGGGTCGGGATAGGAAAGCGTGGTGGTGTTGCTGGTGACGGTGGAGGTTAACAGTCATGCGGGTGCTGACCTTGGTCTAACAGAATAGGAGAACATCACCCATTTCCGTGCGCCCTACCTTAGACACTCCTTGGAGGAGTTCTTGCTCTGCTTGTTGTTGGATGAGGGCTTGATGGCCAGTGCTTCCGAATCCAGGTCCATGCCCAGGTTGGCCGAGGAGCGCGAGGATCCGCTCGAGGAGGAGGATTTGTTGCGGCGCAGTCGCAGGAAGTCCTTGTCCTGCTTCATGCCCACTTGAAAGACACCTGTGACGCAGGAAAAGGTGGAAGAAAAAATTCGGAACATTTAATTCTACAATTTAAATCAACGTCCGACACATGATGACAAGATTCAATAAAATATTTTCCAACACTGATTGAATCCCGTGAAGCAATTTTAATTAAGTTAATCAAGGTATTTATGTATTTATGTACAAATGTGGTGAATATGTATTTTCAGAAAGAAAACAAAATGGCGTTCATACGGTGAAACAAAATGCGTTGCAATATAAATATCGCGATAGTATAAGCCATACTGTGGATTAATTTCAACTGACCCACCTTATCAAAAAAAAAAATTATATTACTGTTGTATTTTGTGTGGTGTCCACAAAGTTTTAAAATATACTAGAATGAAATTAAAACAACCAATATATTTCTGGCAAATATTTGGTCGGCTCGATCGAAAAAGACCCCGATCGAAACGTGTCCAGTGAGTGCATGAGATGTGGCCTGAAATTTGAAGACGAAATCTTGAGGATTTTCAAGGAACGAACAAATCTTATTTTGGGAAAGAATCTCGCCGACCCCATGCCCTTGCTCCACAAAAACCAAACGAATGCTTCGAGGGGCGACCGCGTGAGACGAAAAACAATTTTCTTTGCGGAATTTTCTGCCATTCGGAAGACTAATGCAAACAACAAATAGTTTTTCAAGAAACAAAAGGATTTTGTCAGTATTTGTCTCCGTATTTTTGCTCGTTCACATATAGAACAACCTCGAGGTAATAAGGCGAAAACAATTTTCTGCGCCGAGATCGTGCATGTCTAGATGAAGACGTACGTGTGGAATTCCAATAATCCAATTACAATGTTCCCCGTTTTCTACCTTTTTATTTTGAAGCAAAAATATTTTTGCCGACTTGCACACCACAAAATCGATACCCTTATAATATTTTTGTTGAATTTTTTTTTTTAATATTTATATTCAGGTCATTTTGTGTCATGCGTGAAGATTAACCATTGGCAATGACGCTCATGCTCTGAAAAATCAGCGGAGGGAGAAGAAGGGGACGGACATGCACACGATGGCTTGACTGCATCAAGAGTGACGCAAAATGGTTCGAATACATCAAGATTGTATAATCTTTGGTTGACAATATTTGAAAACAACGACAAACTTTAATAAATTATAAAAAAAAAAAAATTCTAACCACTTTGTCACATTTTACGCAATGTTGCGAATATACAAACAAACACCAGGCATTCATTCCTACACGAAGCCTATCTTGTCGTCAAACGTAAGCAGCTGACTTGAAAATGACAACAATCGAGGTCATAGGTGTACACACGACTGAACGAGAGAGCGAGGCACCGGGCAGTAACTGTTTGGTACGACTCTCGAGGTGGGCGGAACGGCCCAGAAGGCGGAGGGAGAAGGGGAAGGTGAAAGTGGCAAACCGGAAGGACAGCGCGGTACACTGCGACCGACCGTCAAGCAAGGTCGGCCTCCGCAATGTCGATGCGGTTGAGCGAACGCCTCCGAGCCGGAGTTACGTAATGCGTATTCGCATTGTTTGAATAATTTGCGGGTTTGCCGGTTCACTTTGCGCAGTTGCAGCTAAAAGGCCAGCAACTTCTAGACTTTTTACCTAACAATAGGGGGAAGGAATGTTCAGTGCTTGTAGGGCCCGCTTAGATGATGCAAACGTTTAATTTTTGTGTGCTTTACAATGTAAATGTTGTCCATACATATCGGGAGTGATTAGAGAATAATAAATAATTTAAAAAAATTAAATGTGATAATCATGAATCCTACAGTATTTATTAAGCTCTTACGCGCAACGTTAAAGAGCACCGTTGAAGTAAGTTAATTTAATTTTCGTATAAGCTAATAAAAATAATTATTGAGTTTAAAAAAAAAAAATTGTCCAGATTACGTCAAATGTTGAATTTTTTTTTTTTATTTTAAACAATTCAAAAAAATAATAATAATAAATTAACTAATTAATTAAATAACTAATAAATTAACCTAACCTGCTGGTAAAAAAATGCTTCCTTATTTTTATTGATCAATCTAATTGCTTTCATAACACCTAGCGATCAGTTTAAAAAATAATTATAATATTAAATACACCAAACGACCTTGCCAGGGTTTGGGGGGGGGGGAAGAGACACGTCACGAGAAACATTTGATTTGTCAATTGCAATTAGTATGATCAAAAACCACTCGCAGTTACAATCGACAGGGGAAGAGAAATGGGACAGCCGATATCGACACAGGCAAGTCAAACAAGGAGGAGCAAGACCACCCAATACAACGTGTATTCAGGTGTGCGCGCCCATTAGTGCAGGCGCCACCAACCGCAGCAACGTGTCAGAGGTGTTTGTCGACACGCACGCACCTACGTGGCACACACGGTGTCGATTATAATTACAGGCGACAACGTGAGCCCCGGTGACGTGACAGGCACGAGACGACAACGCCGTCCGGCCACCGACCATCGGCTCAATTTCCCAATCACCTTCCCCTTCCACACAACCCCATCACATCCCACCTTTATCGTCGTTTCACGGTCATCCGATCGATTTTCGCGAGTCATAATCACGATTTTTATCGCCGCGAAAACTCCACCCTATCCAAACAAACTACAACAGATATGGCAAGTGCGATCATACGAGAACATCCTCTTAATCCGAATCGACCGCCATAGACGAGTATAAGCAAATATTTGCAGATGCAATTTCAATATCTACCTTGTAACAATTGCCTCGTATCGCCTTGCAACCGGCAACAGTGTCCCGTAGCCACGGAAGGGATATAACATAAGATGCTTAAGGCCAAAGTCTATTTTGCAATGTGGTGGCAAATTGATAGAACGTATAGATAATTCACGACGTTTCAGGCGACTAACGAAAGCTTTTGCCATGTAACGCCATAATCATTACACTGATGGGATTGCGATATGTGGGTTTCTGAAATTCACCATATGTTAAGTTATTTAGGATATCCTAACATATTTTAATGATATGTTAAAGTTACAGCCACTAACGTAAACCCACTTATGTTAAAGCCACTTACGTGTACTTTTAAGTGTTCTAAAAAGTATATATTTTACGTACCAATACATACAACTGTAAACAAATGTGTCGCCCGATAATATAAAACCAAATTAGGTAATTTAGAGTTTTCATTTAACATTTTTGTGTTTTCTTATATATTTTTATTCCTGATCACGGTAGTGAATATCACTAAAGGGAATTATGTACCCCTACCACTACAGGGAAAGCAGTATGTACATTTTCGAAAAAAAAAAAAACTGTCTCAAGAAAAGATCATATCACCGTACTGAAAGTAAAGAAGCGGGTGAGTTTCAACGTACCTTTGAAGCTGGGCGTGAACTGCTTGATCTCGGGCGGAATGTTGAGGTAAAAGTGACACTCGCGATCGCTGAGCGCCTTGCACACGGTGGCCGAGTCGAAGAGCAGCATGCGCGAGTGACCGCCCACCTGGTGCGCGAACGGACGAAGCATCTCCGGAAAACATTCGCCGCGTCCGCCGGCGCCGAGAGCGGCGTGATCACTGCCCGCGCTCCGCTCTCCCATGTCCTCCAGCGCCCGGGTGTACACCATGACACGTCGAGCCGAGCTCGAACGATGCTGCTGATGCTGTTGGTGCTGTCGACGATGAAGTGATGGCTGCTGGTGGTGACGGCGGTGGTGGTGGTGATGCTGGCAGTACGGGCCCGAGCAGGCGCCGCGACACTGTCGTCTCCTACTTCCGGTTGGAGGGATGACGTGGGCGGGGGAGGACACCGAGGGGTGTTGAGAAGAGAGTGGGGCGGGCTCGAACTGCAAGGAGAAAAGAGAAAAACAAAGCAAGGTCAATCAGCTGGTCAAAGGATTATCAGAAATCAAAGTATTTTTTTTTAAACTAGCGGAACATTTAAAAAATAAGTGTACAGATTGCAAGTGTATTGCATATTGCTATTTAAAAAAAAATTTTTTTTTTTTTTTCGAAGTGTAATTTTTGTAACAATCAATGATCATAATTAGTAAAGTGACTATGACAACATGATATCCTGTACCCCTCTAAATCCTCCCTAAAGAGCATTGTATAAGGAGGGACAAGGACACTACTACGCCGGGATAGAACGAATAACGAAAGCCAGAGGCGGGAATTGAACCCGGGATCGGCGCAGGAGAGGCGTGTGCTCTACCTCCCTGGGTTACGACGACGGCACAATTATTATTTTTTTCAATTTTAGAAATGATTTTTGATTCAAACTATTACACGTAGTGGAAATATCTCCTCTAAAGATCTCTTGTCGATGCACTTTACTTTACTTATTTTTCTCAGTCATAGTCATGGCACTATCGCCTCTTATGTTGACGGGTACAAATCGAGAGTCTTATAGAAAAATACGAAACAATGCCATAAACTTAATGAACACGAAAATCGTACGACACAAGCACACGACACGACACGACATGTACACCATCTAGCGCCGAATAGCCGTAACTCGAGCAATAAACCCGAAATAATTAAATCCAGAGGAAAACCCTCGTCAGCTAACAACAGGACACGCAAGGTCAACACGATCATCAAATCCTCACAACGACCGCATCGTAAACGTAAACAAAACAAAGCATTTATGCGGGTGCATCTCCCATAATCAACCCCCATCGTAACATATTTCGCCCTTGACATGACATTGACCCTATCTATACAAAGAAATACATCCCGCCTCCCTGAACATACGGCCACACCACGTTGTACCGAGCTAGAAACACCACCCGCATCGCGTGTTCTTACCTGGGAGACCGGTAACCCGCAGACGCACATTAACACATACACAACCGCGTTGCGTTCCGCGCTTGCAAATCGCGTTTCCAAATCGCATACTCAGAAGCGGACGAAACGCCGCGTAGGTCTCGACTACCAGAAAGCTCACAAGCGACTGAACCCAGCGGGCAAACTCAGAGTCCTACTACTACACACACAGGCACTGCACAGGCTCCGCAACCTAGATCCAACCTGCTAGGAGACCGCAGCGCGGTGTTCGAGAGCTGCACTGCCGGATCGGTAGAACGCGTGCCTGGATCTGGCGGGGAGGTTGCGATGGAGAGCTAGCCCTGGCTCCGGTACGAATCGTACGATACTACTCCTGAGACTCTTTTTAAACCGGGCTGAACTGTTCGTAACAAGTATCGATGGAAATATGCCAGCGGGGGCGGCGCACATTGCGAGCTGGTTTGCTCGTCGCGGCTAGCCACGTCTTTGCAATTTAAATTGCAGTGCATAACTCGAGTACTGTATGCCTCCCCCCCATGCAACTAAAATTAATTTCTATGGAACCGCTTTGTTATTGTTAAGTGATGTCGAGTTGTTGGCGACCCTTGGTGACCCTATTATTAAAAGCTCGTCAATATTTCCCGACCACGCAATGTCACCCCCGCAGCTGAAGAAGATTTAGAACTGAATACCAAATCAACTTTCATTTACTTAAATGCATGATAGTGCAAGTAAGAACTTGGGAAGAGCAAGTGTGTATCTGATGCCTTAAATTTTAGCACTCTTCAGACATTTAAAAAATATAAGTTTATTTGTTATTTACTCGATATTCATCTCGGCGTGCTGCTCCTGCACTTTCATAAATAATGCAAATTGCAACCTTCTGCCAAATGATGAAATTAAGTTCCACCTAGTGGTGAACCGCAGCGTCCATCAAAACTACGATATTTTAATAAGACAAAAAGTGCAAAAGCACGACAGAGTCGGATAGAAGGTTAATAATGCTTCCTGCAAACATTTTCTTCATTATTCATGAATTTTTTTTCCTGATTCTTGCAATTTCGGCAAAACTTTCGGTGCAAATAACAAAATTCAGGAACGGGTCTTGGGTCTCGTGTAACGGGTCCCGGGAGGACCATGTTCGTAGCACCTCCCCCCTCTTTTCTCCCATCACCATCACCCCGTTTACCGCAGTCTCGAAGCTGTCGGTCGGACTCTGGGTCATGCTCGCGATCGATGCTCGCCGTGTATTGTGGCAAGGGCGGAAGTAGCACGCGCCCGAGCAAACTGGCGCTGCACGTGTGCATGTGTACGGTATATTGTAGGCGCGCGTCGGGCACGTGCCACTGTTGTGGTGGCGGCCTCCAGAGTCTAGGGTAAAGCGGTCGAGTTGTACGCAAACACATACTCGCGCATACACAACACACACTCATCCCGTTGTCACGTGAGGTTGCAAAAAAGAGAACTAGCTATCCGCATTTCGGGGATTACCAGGACCAGATAGTACCGGAATCTCACACATTGGGGCGATGATGCCGTTGGTTGACGTTGAATCGTATATGATGGAGTTTGAAGCGAAATTCAAAAAATATTGTCAAGAAAATATTTTTTGTTGTTGATTTTAAAAGCAACCTGAATTTATGACAGAAAAACGTATCTTTTTATTTCGAGAAACTATTTTCTTGATTCGTATTTTTCAAAATTTAATATCAGTGAAGAAAAACGATTTTCTTTGACAAGTCATATTTTTTTAAATAATTATTATAATTGATGAAAAATGCTTTAATTTTGTAATAGAAGTACACACACATTTATTTCTTTATGGGTTCTGAAGCATCTAAAAAAGCTAACTTCAAAAACTCAATCAATCTGTTACAGCAGTTCGATTAACAAAACAACATTAATTCACTATGTGATTGATAACATCTTGTTTTGAAGCGATTGAGTTATTACGTCCGACCAGAAGAAGGATCACGTGACTTCATTTCAAACATTGAGTCGGTTAGAACCCCGTGTTATCCAAACACGTGAAAATAAAATATAAAAAAAATGTAAATAAAATGGACCACCAAAGATTTATTTTGAGAGTCTACTGCACCGGTTATTCACAAAATCTGTCAATATATTATCGACCTTGGCATAGCCCATAATACGGGGCGTGATCGAATCTTAATTGATCAACGGTCCGAAGTTGGGAAAATTCTCATAATATTATCGATGCCGGGATAAGGAAAAATATCATCGGGTTCGGGTGTGGCGACCATACATCGAGATCGTCGCCTTCACCTCCCATGGGAAGAATGGGAGGGAGATTATCCAACCCTTAGCCCTGACCTAGGACAAGGCTAAGAGGGTTGGGGGGAAGAAGGGGGAGGAAAAAGAAAAAAGGACAGGATTGGATGAGGAAATGAGGTACGGACCTTGGAGTCCCACCTCATTCCCGAGGGATTTAGGATCCCTCTGGTTAAGCCCTTAAATCCCCGCCTTACAAGTAGGGAGGGGAGATAAGGACAAATCGCACATAGAAATAAACATAAAAGACGGTTTTGTCGAAAGTACGCCAAATGAATAAATCAACGAAAAAAATATAAAACAAGGAGATATTAACATGATCATAGAAAAAAATAAAAGTATGTAATGTAATGGTGAGAAAACCAGTGATATAGAAAGTAAAAGGTTTTGGTATCAATGTAAACGCCGAAAATTCTTGGGTTTAAAGTGTTAAATAAGTAAATAAAGAAGATTATTTGTCATACAATAAGCAGTCGTGCAATAAACATCCCGTTTATCGTGTAAAAATGAAAGAGGTACATTATCGAATCGCAATAGTAGAACATCATTAAATCATAAACAGGATTAACAGTAGTCAAAAACAGGATTAACAGTAGTCATAAACAGGATTAACAGTAGTCAGTACTGAATGAAGCCTGTATTTTGCATACAGTCCCGTACTGAATGAAGCCTGTATTTTGCATACTGCGTACTGCATAGACACCAAAATAGCAACTTCCACAGGCAGGGTGTACATCCGGCTAAAATACGTCAATCGGCAAGGCGTTTACGTCAATAACTGTTTATCTCCAAAAAACAATGTGGCTTAGCAGCCGCACAATGGTTATTCTTAGTTCGAACAAATGAAGCCATACTTTAGAACATAATAAAATCGTATGACCAATCACCATTCTTAATATTGACGTAAGTCTTATTGGCATGCGCATATCCGTTGGCCAATAGAGCAAAAACTTTTCATTCCCTCGCACAATAAACTGCCTATTTTGAAAGCCTTCAAGGTTGGCTACGACTGTATCTTCTTAATTTTTGCCCGCCTATATGCTGACTGACACAACCCAACTAATTAATTACTGCAACATATACCAAATTTTAGTAAAAGGGTTTGTTAAAGTTGCGCTGTATGCATGACGTGAAATTTTCAATTAAATAGGCCAGATACGTTTGCCGTGCAAGTAGTACGAAGACAACGCTTAAAGCCATACAACATTTATCGCGTGCATTTGAACGGACGCCATCTTTTTTGGCGTGCACCTGCGAACTTAAATCGCATTGCCAAATAAAATATACAGGCTGTCACGTAAATCGACGTCGACGACATCGACGGACTAGATGAAGACCTCATTAAATTGAAAAGGTGCTCCAATTATTTGTGAGATGTGCAATCGGTAGTAGAGGGTTACTTCATATACACATACGTGTCCTTGACAAATATATTTATATATCCCCAGTCTTGTCCTGGTTTTTTGTTATTTTTATTTTAATATAACGGTTTTAGTCGTACTGGTTTATTGAGTTAGAGCATTGGCTCGCATGTCCGCATTTTATTCGAAACTATAAACGTTTTACAAAAATCTAAGTAACATTTTTGAATAATTGAGTTTTCCTCGACCTAGATTCTAAACAGATTCAACTTTCAATTTACTTAAATTGGTTTCGGATTTGTGCCTGTGTGCCAAACATTTTGAGACGCACTGTAATTACGTCAACCTTTTTTCTTAAAGGCAGATTAGTCATGCCCCATAAGCGTAATATGGACCAAACATGACGGAACAGCAGTTCCTGGGCTTCAGGTGGAGGTTCAGGAAGGGGATTACCTACACGTAGGGCTTCCCTAGGATTCATAAGTCACAGATCAATGTTCAAAAATGAAAAAAAGCGGGTTACTAATCCAAAAAGGAGACCGTTTTACCACAAAAGAAGACACAAGCCATTCCTTCCCAAGATGTAAAGGTCCAAGGGTTGTGGGATCGAATCCGAACCAAGCCAGTGACTTTAAATAGTCGACTTTAAGCACGGATAGCTGATAAACTACTGCTAAAACCGTTTAAAAAAAACAACTTCCTATTCACAGTCTTGCAGAGCATCTCTCAATGGTACAGAAAGCGAGATTGCATGACATCCAGCAGCACCACCCACCATATCAGCCAGTCCATTCCTTTACTCTCAGTTAACGGAACGGTAAACAACACGGTACATAAGGAAACCAAACACAAACGGTGACATATTAAATTAATAGCAAGGCCAAAACCCATACATCCAAGGTATATCACATGTGGGTGGTGGTGATGGTGGTGGTGCTGCTGGGGGTTGGATATAGATTGAGCGAGACACATTGGTGCGGTCGCATTAATACATGAATAATAGGTCGACCGGGGGCTGCTCTAATCGGCTGCCGTGGAGTAGTAGTAGCTTCGCCGGCGCGCGGTACATGTACACGCTTCCCCGGCCGTCCAGGTGCCCTACATTCCGGCGATCGCTCGTTCATTCGCTCGCGCTAGCTAGCTAGCTAGCTACGCAGCTATCTCGCCTGCCAGCCCAGCACGGTTACATCGCCCTACCCCCCTCCCCCGTCGGCGCAACCACACCCAAAGCCCCGTTACGACAAGATGCAGAGGGTACCCTTCCGCGATGTCGGCCAAAATGTGCTGTATTAAATTTAGAAGATAAATTGTTCCTTTCCGGGAACGGCCCAATGGAAACGTCAGCGTACCTCTTTAAAAAAATCCTGAAAAATCGACAAAATTTGGCAGTTTAGATTAAAAGGTGGGGTGCCTGCCATATTTTATTTTGAAACAATTCGTCTCACATATCCTCGTATTCCTTCAACTGTGTTTAACACACAAACTTTATGGCAATGCCATGGAGCACTGTCATATGGCATGATCGTTTTATATTATTACTCGTGTTGATTTGGCAATGTCTGAGAGTCACATTTTAACCAGCACCAGATCGCATAAACGAGAACCCACGCCGGGAATCGAACCCGGGACCACCACCACCACACCGCAGCCGGTTACATACAGTAACGACTGGGATAAAATGTGATGTCAATTAATATAATTTAGATAATTTTACTGCTTTTGGCTGAAACTGGCTAAACAACAAGACGAAACAATTTTAAAATGGAGGTATAAAATTTGCGATGTGATTTCATACAGTTATACGAGTATAATCAAAACAGACACCATTCGGACCAGTTAAGATCGATTCGTATCTATTGAAACAAAATGAAGTAATTTACTGTTCATCAATGAAAACGTTCAATTCTGTCAAATAACAAGCACATGTACTCGAATATACAGGTATAAAACGAGATATATAAAACGAGATAGAGATAGGCGATTAACTAGAAAAAGAAAAAATAATTCGCCGCCGCCTGCCATCCCCCTTTCATGCATGTGCCGCTCACGATATCAAATATAGTTTGCGACAGACGCCATACAATCGACAGCGACCAGCTGTCTATATCGAGATGGATCTACAATTTCCCAGCAGGAATAAAGTCCATATCGGTTCGACACGATTGTTTATAGACCGACGCATAAATCACACAGCCGGCGCTATCGCCACAAACAGATCGTCGAGAAAGACAGTATGGCGATCGATGTCGAAATAATCTGATCACTGACGAGCCATAAAAAACATCCCTCCGTCCCCCACCTGCACACCCACCTCCTGCCCAACCCATCAATCATCGACGTTTTGAGGGATTGGTCGAAAGCCAAATTCAGACGCCAGAAGTCCTTGACATGCCGGATGCAGCGAAGATTACATACAGTCAGTAATCTTGAATCGAGTCCTGACCGATTAAAGGGTTTACCATGTATGTCCTACTGAGGAGGAACAGCGAATGAAAACGAAAATGAAAGTAACATGGAAGAAACTAGAGTTTTTATTTTTGAATCTACCGAAATAAATGCACACGGAACCAAGATTCGACAGGTACAGCTTTGCGTATCAATTCTCTTGTCAATTGCTCAATTCTCTCGAGTGTGTGACGCAGGTGTTTTGTGATCGATTATTTCTTAACCGTAGAATCGAAACAAAACACAAAGAGGGGAAATCTCCAGTGTTGAATACGTAGCACCCTGTACAAAAATTACATGATATCTCGCCCTTCGTCGACTTGGCAAGAGGATGCGAAGATAAAACACACTGAACAGGTCTGCAAAATCGCACATAGTTGTTACCAACAAAACCCGTATTGGTTTAGCAACGGTATCGAAGGAAAGAGTGGCTGACAGCCTGCGAGCACATGCACGCCTCTCAGAAATAAAATTGCAAAACCTCCTCCCCCCGGCACCAACCCCAAATCCGTTATTGTAATCCGAACAGATACCGAAATCACCAAGAGATATAATTCGATTCGCCCACACAGCAGGTACCTGGGCGTAACGAGCCAATAGATTCGTTTGGGACGGTCTATGCCGACACTTTGCTGCACATGTCAATCGGCTTAATTATTCGCATTTTACAAGCAAAATAGATAAAATAGGAATTGCTTTATCTTTATATTAATGTCACGATATATGTGTGTTGCGCTTTATCACCAAAAGGCTCACACTCAGTTTTTTTTTTTTTTTTTTGAAAGCCAGCAGGATATTGCCGCAACGAACCGAGCAGTGTTGGGCAGAAACTGAACAGTTCCATTCCTAGGAACTGGTTCTTTTTTTGAAGAACTTTGGAACGCCTAGGTTCCTTTTCCTAGGAATATTCGCACGGTTTCGTTACTTTTATTCCGTAACTGGAAGGGAGGATCCTTTTCTGTGTACAAGGTTCCTTTTGCCAACTTTCGACTTTTCAAATTTTGAAAACAATTTTCCAAAGTGTACCAACAGCGGGAAAATGTTACAGCATCCAACAGAAATTGCTAAATGTTTTAATCTGATGAAAGCTCTTATTCTGTGGTATCGTAGATTAATTCCCGAAAATATTTTTTAATCGATATAAAGGAAAAGGAACGAAAAAGTGATAGATTCCCTTTAATTTCTGTAGGAATTGGAACTGGTTCCTTTTTTGTAAATGAACGAACCAAAAACAGATCCTCGTGAGCGCCACTAGAGATCACCACCAATAACCGTCACACAGAGCGAGAGGCTCAACTCAAAATAAACTTAGCTCTAAAATGTAATTACGATTGCGTCATTAAGCATTGTGAATGATAAATGGGAATCAGATTTCCCGGCTTGGACCACAGCGACTGTACGTCATTCTCGTCGTACAAATGTCGTTATCGTGACATTGACATATCGCTATATTTGGGTTGGCTCTTGGCTGGTGTATGGTGACCGACGTGGAGAGTTTTGTGACTCCAGAGTTATAACAGGGTTCGGCGTTCTTGGCACTGGCAGAGGCGGAACACCGAACACGCATTCCACATTAAATATTAATTATTAATAATATAAACATTCGGGTAGCACATAAGCTACCGAACTATCCGTATACACGCACATATACCGCACCAAGTAAATAGACAATCGAATGTATATCCTCCTAAGATCTTCCCACGCCACCCCCTGCTGAACAGAGACATCTCCTTGAAAAATGCGCTACTTACAGATTACATCGCCCTCCCCAATCGCTACAGTGAATAACACTACTGGAGATTCTGTATCACTAGTATTTATTATAAAAATTTTAGGGGAAAACACTTCACCAGTACACCGGAATCGAATATGCACATTATAACTCGAAAACTGAATAAAGAACGTTTGGCTAAGTTACACGTTCAAGACATGAGCGACCTGAAAATACGGTTTCGAGTGGGACGCGTAGCGAAAGTCAGTCTCACCTGATTAGTCACTTCATGTTATGTTTTTGGCTAGGTAAGTCAGTTTCGCTACGCACCCCACTCGACACCGTATTTTCAGGTCGCTCATGTCTTGAACGTGTAACTTAGCCGAAATTTTTTTTTCAATTGGTAACTCAAGCGCAAAGAACATTTTCTTAGAAACAAATTATAAATAGCCGTATATTTTTTTTACCGCCAGTAGATGCGAAGCGTGTCATATTTTTTTAAATGAATTATGAATTATGAAGAATTTATAAAGAATGACGATATGTGAGGAGCAGAGAAGGGAATGGCAGCTGGTATAGCCAGGCTGCAAGATCCACCCCTAAGCTCTGGACTCCCATAGGAAGCTCAGAGGTGGCACCAGTACCGCGGCTCGTCGAATAAACGAGAGCCTCTGCCGGGAATCGAACTCTGGACTGTTCGCACCGCAGTCGGAATCATTACCGATTGGGGCTAGACGGCCGGACGAAGGAATCGAAGGAACTCGAGCTTACGAATTTCTCTCGATCGAAAAATTCAGGAGGTCTCTGTCGGAAGTTAAACTTGCGTCAGTGACGTAACAGTACGCCGTACGTGGGCACCTCTGGTATTATCATTTTAATTGAACCTTCGCATTGTTCCTACTACTCGATTATTGCCATGAATACATTTGTGTAGTCGTAGTCTATACTTGCGAGACTAGGCCTAATCTATTCATTTTCGAAAACATTATCACGCCTGGCTTGACGCGTACGTCGCTCAATTATAATCAGATTCGAAGTTTGGAAAATTACTCGACGAAGTTCTTCTACTAACGAGGATTAGAAAATATCAAACCCGTGATTCATAAGTCTGCGAACCCCCCTCCCCCAGCCTTTGCTCCTCTCTTAAGGCAGCTTAAAAATGACCGGATTGGTGTGCAAAATAAAAAATACAAAATTTGTACAAAAACGAACCTTTGAGCTATTTTGAGCAGTCGTTTGACACTAACTTTTATTTAGTTGCAAAATTGTGTTTGCAATTTTGTCTTCATCTGTGGATGCTATTGTTTACAACAGAGAAAATACGAAATGCAGTGCGCGTCAGTGGCTCTAACGCAGCGCCACCTGTACATTTTTTCCGATCTGACCGAGAGGTGAGCATGCTCGCTCGCCAACCAGCGGATCTGGGTTCGATTCCCGGCGTAGTCGATCGTTAGATTGGTTCGTGGTACTGCGCGGGGCCCGGGGGGAAGGCAATGGCGAACCACCTGTATTCTGCCAAGAAAACTCAGGGGAAAAACTCCTGCTTCCTCAAGCCACCAGGTGTTGGGGGATCGAGGGTCGGGGTCCTGAGACCACACGAAGGACTAAACAGCATCAACCTCTAAAATGCAAAATTCGTAGCGGGGAAATTTTAATTAAAAAACTTTTAAAAAAGTCATTCTTCAGTAAGGATGACTTTTTTGCCGGATTGTAATCAAACTTTTTTGATTACAATCCGGTCATTTTAAACTGAATTATGGGGCGGGGGAGGGGGGGGGTTGGTAAACTTCTGAATCACGATGTATATTTCCCATCAGCGGGGCTTGTCACGGCGCAGGCAGCCTGGAATTGTATCAACCTATCAATCGCTAAGCTCCTCGGAAAAGCGCATCTTCGCCTACTGTTCATCGACAAAATCGTCTATTGAGTCTAGACTGCGTTATCAACTTAGCACGTAATGTCTCGTCACGTTTCCCCCCTACACTGTACAATTTCTCGGAATCATGAGCCCGAAAATGCGAGATGTTTTTTTTTTCTTCCAACCTTTTCCTCCGTGCGTCAGGCAAGGCTGAACGCAACGAAAAATAATCTCGTTTGGTTTTGTACGTGAATAGGGTTCGTAATGTCGACTCTCTCTCTCCCTCCCCCCCCCCCGCTTATTATTGTCCTATAGAATCGATACTTTTATTTGCGCGCGGCATTTACATAATTCAGAGGTAGGCACACGCGCGGGTCTCTCGTGTTATTCGGATTACCAATCAGTTTGGCGCAGGATCGATCATGAGGAGACCTGGTTTCCGGTTAAATGTTCGATTAAAGTCGGAGTCGCGCTTCTCAAACCCAATTATTATTTTTTTTTTTAATTCACCGTAGTGCCTAGTGCACTACAGAAATACTGCACCCTTAAGTCTCTGTGGAGATTTGTGAGGGGCAGGGAAGGGAAGGGAAGAGGGATGCAGCTGGAATAGCCAGACTGCACTATCCACCCCTAAGCTCTGGACTCCCTAATGGAAGCTCAGGGGTGACGCCAGTACCCCAGGCTAACGAATAAACGAA
>JAUJYS010000098.1:0-31996 GCA_033995665.1 Melogona broelemanni | reverse complement strand
GATATATGAGGGGCAGGGAAGGGAAGGGAAGAGGGATGCAGCTGGAATAGCCAGACTGCAGGATCCACCCCTAAGCTAATTTAAATGACTGGGAAGATGGAGACGGTAGACTTTCTCCGAAAAGTTCGCTAACAAAGTGAAAAGTTGTATTTTATTTTCATTTAATAAAATAATTTCAAATGAACGTCAACAATGCGTGATTTATTCTAATCACAACGTCGTGCAGCCAAATTAATCATATTGAGATAACAACCTGCACATAAGTTTTTTTAATCTACAGTCTAATGGTTCGATGACGATTTTGTACAGGGGGATTTTTTTTAACTTGAGCAATTTTAAGTTTAAAAAAATTACGATGTAAACTATTCCAGATATAAACACCATGAAAATGGCCGAAAATGTCACTGGTGTTTAGCTACACAATAAAACGACAACATTTAATTTTTTTTCACCGTGTTTCTAAATAATTTCTCCTAGAGGTCACCGAATATTAATCGATGTGAAGATTTAAGGATTAAAACTCCAGTAAAAATTTAGTAAACAGCAGATGCTGACAATTTATTGATACCGATAGTCAAAAACTTATGGCAACAATCATATTTCATTACTTCTGAATTATTTCTATCAAATATGTGTGTGTTGGGGGGGGATTCGAAATTCAATCGCTATGTTGACAAAGTGTCCGGATAATAACATTTGCTCAATTTTTAATACCAATGATCCCAACAATTTTAAATTTGGAGATAACGTCACTGCTTCCTTTTTACTTTTTTAACGCTTGCATTTTTTCCTTGTTGCTGAAATAAAAACGCCACCTGCTTGAAGACGCAAAGTCCCCGCTGGCCCCGCTATTACTGGTAGCTACTCCTTCGTCGCGGATGCTGAACCACCTCCCCTGGCAGCTCCCTCGCCACCCCCCCACCCAACACATTCACGTACTCTCCCACATCCCGCACCAACTCCACCCCCACGAGTCGCTCCAACCTCTCATAATACTCCTCGTACGCCACCACATCATTATGCCCCGCCCCCGCCAACCACAACGGCCTTAACACCACCGGACACCTCTGATATAGATCAACCGCCTGCTGGAACGCGATTAACCGATCGGCCGTGCCATGAATGACCAGCACCGGTGACTCGATCCGATGAACCCGGGTGGTACAGGACAGGCAGTCGAAGACGGGGAGTGGGTTGCGGAGTCGCGGAAAGAGGATGCGGAGTGCGGAGGAGACGGGGGAGTGGAGGACGACGGCGGCGACGCGGACTCGGGTGGCCAGTTCGACGGTGGCAACTGTGCCGATGCTCTGACCGTAGAGGATGGTATTCTCTGGGGTGATGGAGTAGCGGGTGAGGAGTTCGTGGTGAGCGGCGGCGATGTCGGCGTACATGTGTCGTTCGGAGGGACGGCCTTGGCTGGCGCCGTAGCCCGAGTAGTCGTAGCTGGGGTGGTGCGCATGGGGAGAGAAATTGGGATAGTAGTTGAATATTGGCTTTTCACGGGATCACTGGATGGCGTCGGACAAACTCGAAATTTGTATGACTGATTGGAGGGTTTATTTTTTTTGGCAATCAGATCCTGATCTTTTTACAATCAGGCCCTGTTTTGAACAGCACTACAGGTGATTCAACTAGACCCCCCCAAGAGGGGATTCAATAAACGAAACCCCGAGACGGGGAACGAAACCGGCACTACAGTCGGTCACTACGACGATAATTCTTTTTTGGGTTGGTTTAAAATTTAGTTTTTCGGGTTCTAGCCAGCATTGGTGAGCAGTGTCTAAAATTGCTAGACAAATTTGACAGATAATTCTAATTTCGATTTCGATCAATTTCGATAATATTAAAATGCCACAGAATGAGCTCTGACAAGTACAGGGTTACTCGAACGACCAATCACCTGCCAATTAATCTGCTCAATCCCCTGTCCAATCTAACTAAATATTTATTCCGAAGTCCTAAGCACTCTAGCCAGTCAAATTAACCAACCAATCACCTGAACACATTGCACTTGATCCTCGCCCCCAGCATGGCATAGAACGAACTCATCTGTCCCAAATCAGCGGCGTTCATGTGACTGAAGAGAATGGTGAAGCGGGTGCGGCTGCTCTTGAACGGCACGTACATGCAGACGATGCGGTGGCCGCTCTCCGTCGCCGTCAGGCTCATGCGGATGCGAGCCAGGATGCGGGCCGAGTAGTACCAGTGGGCGCTGCTGTTCAGTTGCAGCTTGGGCTGGTCCTCGTCTTGGGTATCGGGGACCAGGCTGTAGGATGGACGGGGTGGGCGGAAGGCGAAGTAGGCGGCTAGCCGCGAATAGGCCATCCCGTCCTTGATGCATTCGGAAGGTTCGAATACATTTTAAGTATAATTCTTGTGCGGTTAGAGATGATTGAGTGGAAATTAATGATGTGTAAAAACCTAGATAAAACTATTTCTCAAGTTTTTCTAGCACTTTCTCTTTCCTCCTTCTCAAACTGTACACAACAGATCAAACTAAGTATTTCTATTGATTTTCTAAAATATTATTTCCTATTTAATTTTTTTTTCAAACAAAGCCTTAATGTTGATCAAAGCTATTGATTGAAAATTTACCTTCTTTCAAAAATTAAATTTCATAAAAATATTGAATTTTTCAGCGCGGCAAAAATCTGAAATTCCTAGAAATAAATGCGAATTTTGGCAGTTATATTTGAATTACATTGAATTTGCTGTTTGAAAATGCCGCCAATGCTGATTATGTTGAGCCATCTGCCCGGAAGGTGGCGCAGTAGTCGACGTCGTTGCAAAACCCATTATGCTTCGATGCGCACCTCACGGCCACTGGAATAAGTCGCGTTTGTGACTTCCGGTAAGACTTCCGGATGGTGATATTTTGGTGATCGGGTGACGTTTTCTGCCACTTATTATTTTTTTACGGTTGTGTGGAGGCCGCAATTTAGCAGGATGAAGTATATTTTCTGTGGTTTATAATGTCCGAAGACAATTCCACTCGTCAGGTAAGCGATGAATGCCAAAACGGTCAAAAAAGTGAACCACAAAGTTTGGTTGGGCCTACAGAAGGGGAATTCCCCTAATCCATTCGCATTTATGCTTTGATCGTGTTCGATTTGGGTCGCGTTTTGTTATTGGAATATGTTTACTTCGGTTTACTTTCGACGTACTGCAATTGTTTCAACGCACACTATTTTATTCCCTGTGGGCTGTTCAAAGTGTGGGTAAAATGTCAAGGTTTATACGTAAGCCTTATACGTGGAACTTGTGTTTTCTGTTTAATTAATTGTTTCTTTGACCCTATAATCAGATGAGGTTAAGACGTTTGAGAGCGTCAAGAACTTTATCGAGTATTTTCAGAAGTACATATAACAGTCTGCGAAAGTTTTTTGTGTAATAGTCAGTTTCAAGATCTGACACTGACGAGCTTAGATCTTACGTAGCCACAAATCAATCATTGAAAAGGGAAAATTCTGCGCAGTGGAAAGAAAACTAACACAGTTACTTGTATTATTAATAAACGTACATTGGTTACGACCAAATAGCGTGAATAATTATTGAGCCGATTTTTGAGCTTCAAAGGGGAACACCAACAAGTGTTAATATTGTGATGCGTACCTTAAATTTTGGATTCTGAGAACCGTTGAAACAGATTTACAAAGTTGACAATCTGGTTGAACATCTAGTTCTTTATGATGCAGATCAGAAGGAATTTGTGGAAGAAAGCCTAATTTTTGGGCTCAAGAAAATAGCTTTTAAATGTGCTGATGTCAACTTCTTACAATTGTATTTTTGATTAGCCAATTCCGTATAGAGTAAGCGTGTAGGTTAGAATATAGCCGGCAATCTGAAAAATAAAACGTTACATTTTTAATTTTAGTTATTCATATAATTCTAAATTACAGTTTGGAAACACTGTCGTTTGCAGACTAAAACTCGAGACAGTGATTTTAGTTGTTGAGTCTTCATAGCACAATGAATGGCTGTTTTTGTGACATTTAAAATCATGCAGAAAAGGGCGTGTTTCTGTTTAAGCTGCACATATGTCCTCTGTATCTGTTATTTGAGTCGATAACACCATGCCCTTACCGTAAGAATGCTGTCGTCCGTGACTTTATACAAGCCCCAACCGGTCAAGCATGGTGGGGTCATCTCTATGAACTTGACGTACTGGTGAATCTTCATGGTGGTCTGCAATTGATAACAATACTATTACAACGATGTACGACATAAATATTGTGTTGACCAATTTTGAATAGTTTAGTTGGATACGAGACATGAATTAATTGGGATTTTCTGAACATGGTAAACTTTGGTTGAGCAATCGGATCAGCTATTCCCTCACCTCTGCCGATGGGCAATCGTTGAGTGGTGTCGGTTTAATTTTGAGTAGGGATTTCATCGATGCAAACACCTGAAAATCAACGAGAAACACGTGAGAGTGCGTCTGCGTGCCTTTACATGAGCATTCATTTGTGCTTACCTTCCACCATGCGTTTTTATTTTTACAGAGTATTGTACGGTGTGCAGATTTTTTATTTTCTGTCAGGCTGTTTAGGTGCCGAGTTGGACAGTCTGTTTGGGTGTCAAACATGTGCTGGTCAGTCTCACCTGATCGTTGACCTTCGAAGCTAGGATAGCTCGTAGGGCAAACGACACCACCATGAAGATGGTGGGAGCCAATAGTTTGTCCACGTTGATTTTGTCAGTCCGAAAGTCCTAAAGTAAAATAGAGCACATTTTGGGTCAATATTTTTAGCTTAGGGTAATTATGGCTTTTTCTTTTGCAATTTTTTATCTTTTTGGAACTTTTTTTTCATTGCTAGAATTTGACGTTGGGGTCCTACCAGAGTTGGGTAGGAACTGGAAAAGGAACGAAACGGAAAAGCTCCGTTCCTAGGAACTGGTTCTTTTTTAAGGAACTTAAAAACGCTAAGGTTTCTTTTAATTTCTGCTGGAACTGTAACGGGGAACTGGTTCCTTTTTTCAAGGGAGGAACGAGGGAATTAGAACCAATTCCTTTTCAAAAGGAACACAACACTGGGTCCTACCATTCCACGCAGCATGAAGATGGTAACCAGAATCTCCACAAAGCTCAGCACGAAATTCAGCTCCTGAAAGCAGTCATTCGCCTTATGCACCAATCCACACAGCCGCTTATGCAGCCGAATAAACCGCCTGGCGTCCCGGTCGATCCGCGCCTGACTGACCCCCTCATCTTCCTCCTGGTCCAACAGGCCAGTACCGGTGAAGGTCAGATCCCAGTCGCCCGTATCCGGTCCCTGGTGGTCGTAGTGGTCGTCCAGGGTGTCCGTGTTGTCCAGGGCGGCGGCCACGTCGTGACTGGCGAATTTCCGCTCCAGGCTGTCCAGCATGAGGTAGAGCAGATAGTAGGTGAAGAGGATGAGGCCGATGCAGAACCAGTAGAGGGATAGGGTGGTGCCGGCCCATAGGAAGCCGACCATCACCACCTAGGTGCGGGAAAACGATTTTGTTGTTTTTTTAACCCAGCGCCTTCATATACAGGGGTGGACAAAATAATGGAAACATCTCTATAGGATGGACAAACAAGATCTGTTTCCATCAATTTATTTTAAATGGGTCGTAAAAAAAATTATTTAATCCATGGCAGGTCAAGCAAAATCGCCCAAAAGTAGAGAAATTTGGTAACAATTCTGAATAAAATTGAATTTTTAATTTGAATGGTATTTTTAAAATCGTCTTTTAGTTATGATTTTGGTTAGGTGAAAATCGCCTAAATGTAGGAATATTCGTAACGCATTTATTTTTATTTTTGTCAATTTTGGACTTATATTGGATGATAAAAGGCTGTTTCCGAAAGACGAAGTGACCTTTGACATTCACTCGACCGTTTGACACCCCCACCCCCCTATATCCCCACTCACATTATCGAGAGTCCTGGCATGACAGTCGTCCTCGTCCAGATTATCGCAACTACTAATGGTTCTATTCATGAGATACTTGTCAAAATGGCTGCCCAGGATGGCCTCGTGGTTCCCCACCAGCACGACCAGCACCACCACGAAACAGACGCAGGCCACCACGTAGGGCACGGCCACGTAGGCGCAGCCGCCGCGCCGCAGACGCCGAGTGATGCGCGGTCGGTAACGCCACACCAACTGGCTGAAGTCGTTCATGGTGAGCAGGAGATCGCGCAGGCGGTTGCGTTTGACAGTCAGGGCCAGCATGATGGCGAGACCGGCGAAGGAGACGGCGTAGACGACCACCAGGAAACAACGCTCGACCTGCGAGCAAAAAATGAACTCTGTTTAACCCTTACCTCTTCTATTTTTGCCTGACAAACTGGTCGATGGCCTGTGTTGTTGGCCAGTGGTTTGCTGTGGTTTTGCTGGTTGTTGGCCAGTGTTGGCTAGTAAAGGAACTGAAAATTTATGTTTCGAGGAACTGCTTTTTTTTAGGAACTTAGGGACGTTTAGATTCCTTTTCATTTGTAAGGAACTGGAACAGGAATTGCTTCCACTTTTTTGAGGAACTGAAACGTGGTTTTTTTTGTGTAATGGCTTCTTTTTGGCAATAACCTTTAATTTTCTAAGAGTACAATAATGACAATACGCAATTCGCCTGAGAAATAGCGAAGAAATATGGCATTTAGAACCGTTCCAGCAAATCTATGTGGTACCCGTAGTTCGAATACTTTGGTTGGGTTACTGGCGTCACCCCTGAGCTTCCATTAGGGAGTCTAGAGCTTAGGGGTGGATCCTGCAATCTGGCTATTCCAGCTGCCAATCCCCTTCCCTTCCCTGCCCCTCAAATATCTCCATAGAGACACGAGGGTGCGGTAATCCTCTAGTGTACCAGGCACTACGGTGATTTAAAAAATAATATTTTTAATCGAAGGAACGGAAAAGTTTCATGATCCATTTGAAAAGGAACTAGGACCGCCCAGGATTATTTTTGATTTCTGTAGGAATTGGAACGGGAACTGGTTCATTTTCAATGTAGGGTGTCATTTCAGTTCCTCCCGTGAAGGGAGGAACTGGAATGAACCCTACATTGAGATTGACTGACCTGATTGACGCTGCTGGCTCGAAATGAAGTGAAGAACATGTAAATAATAAAGACGGTCCATGCGGTCATGATTATACTCATCAGGTACTCAAAGGCGCGTCTTAATTTGCGTCGGATGGGCTTGGTGGCGCTGGATTGGTCAACTGTGATGTCAAGGTTGACGCCCACCATTTTGAGGCTGCACGTGAAACCGACCAAGGCGGCCGAGACATCCACTTCGCCGGCCGGTGGCTCGTCGTCTTTGTTGCGGGTGCGGTTGGGCGGGACGCCGGCCTCTTTCACGCCGATCCTCATCGTGCCACTCGGCTCCTGGTGACGTTGTTGAGGCGGCGTGTGCTGATTGGTTTTGGTGTGATGGATCTGGCCACGGTTCTTCTAGCTGTTCAATTTTTGGTCTGGTTTAGTTACTAAATAGATAAATACTTGTTGAAAGTTCTAAGAGATGTTCTTAGTAGTTGAAACGACAAAGTGAGGAATTTTTAACGTAATTCCAATTAATTAGTCATTTTTATATTAAATTTTAGTCAAATAAGTAATTGCAAAACGAGAGGGACTGGGTCCTGTTTTGTAGACGTCCTACCCACTATCAATTATAAGTAATTGCAATATGTAATTGTTAATATAATTTGAATTGTTTATTTTTTTTTAATTTGACTCTACAGTGTTATAAATAATTTTTAAAATGTATGCTCAGTTTAAATTTTTTTGAGGATTTCAGTTATTGGTGGTTTTTAATCCAAGGCTGTCTTCAGTTAATCCTAAGGTAATAATTTTTATGAATACTCTGAACATTTTGCCTTGCCTTAAAGGTTAAAATCGGAGTTTTTTTTTCGATGAATTTTGCTGATGATCTCTTATCCAACTGATGTCTTGCCAAATTTTGTAAAGCAAACTTTGCTTTGCGTTGCAGTGTCTTAAAATATGCTAAAATAGTCACCTTTTTTAGGATAATTTCGGATAGGTGTATTACATCTTAATATTTTTTCGGACTGATTTTGCTGCTTGGGCAGTTAGTTTGGCGGTCATCATCGTTTTGCACTTGGTTGTGTTGTTCTAAAAACTGAATTTTGGTTTCTATTGGTTTTCGTTGGAATCGATTACGGTTGTTAGTTGATGTCACTCAATTTTGCCGTTTTTTGTCGTGTTTAATTTCGACAATTGCATTTACGTTAATTAATTTATTTCTCGTTCAAACACGTCCACATTTCACGGTTAAATTTTGCTGATTGATTATTTGCCGCGGCAATTTTTTTTATTGTTTACAAATGCAAGTGGTCCAATTTTTCTTTGTTGGTTGTGTTTGGGTTTCTGGCTGATAAATACGGCATTGTTGACATTGGAGAATGGTTTGCACTATCCATCATTTTGAAGCAAATATCACTTTGTTTGGGTTCAACGTGCTGGAAAGGTTTGCGGTCCGTTGGCACATAGAGTCAATGGTGTTAAACCAGTCAGTCTTAAGAACTCAATCGTGGAAACCAGAAGAGTGTTTAATCTCAATTTGACCTAGCGGCGCATGTAATGAATTCCAGTCTTGTTTGTTTAACATGCGTTTTAGACTAAAAGCGAAATATGTCCATGTGCAAACATCTCAACCAACTCCCCCTCCATCGAAATTCCATTTTTTGGCTGCTCAGCGGTCAATTTGATTAGCTTTTTGTCGGAGAAAATAAACCTTGAAATGTATATATTTTAGGTTTTCTTTGTTTCATTTTTTTAAAACTGACTTACAATTTTTTGATTTTTTTAAATTAATTGATTTACAATATTTTGAATTAATTGATTTACAATTATTCCCGTTAACAAAAACAATAGTCAATTACAATATACATGTACTGTATTTACACAAAAACATGTACAATTCTTGCGGGTTTAACTTGTAAATTTTGTAAATTACGTCTTACAATACATGTAATTTTAATTGATAAAGGGAAACATTACTCCAAGGGATATTGCAGTATAACGAAAGATTAAAATAAAAATATTTCATAGTGTAATAGAAGACCGAAAAATGAAGCAAAGAGTATCGAAAATTTCAATTTTTATTTAGCAATTATTAATTAACTATTTCAGGAGGACGAAATTCAGGCCCTCAGCGCCATCTATGAAGAGTCGTGGACAACTCTCGACGAGGCCACGCGAACCTACAATGTTTGCATTTCGGTGGCCAACATTGACAACAATGTTAATTTCCAGGTAAACTTTTAACTTCCTAGTGACGCCCGTTTCCACCCCTTTCGTTTTACATTGATCGATTTGTTCATTGTATTCTGATCAATTATTTACGTGAAGGTGACCTTGCCGCCCGAGTATCCAACCGGAATGCCACCGTACTACCAACTAAGGCAAGTTTTTATTTTAAACTATTCACTAATTAAAATTACACCAAAGTTACAGTTGTGCGTTGAGCAATTAACAACGCGCTTACCGGCCCAATATTTGACTTGGAATTATGCGAATTAAATGTTCAATCTTCGAACAATCCTGTAAATTTTATCGTCTGTTTAAAACGGTAATAAAAATGAACGTCCCGTCGTAGCTCAAGTGGTCGTTGTGCTGAATTGAAAGTGCGGTGGTCCCGTGTTCGATTCCCGGCGCGGGGCTCTTTTTTTTCGATCCCGGGGTCCTGGGGACAATATGTACCGTCCAAGTAGAACTGATGCGGTATAGTCGTTGGAGTAAATTGATTTTTAAATGAATCATAAGTTTTATTGAATTAGTTGATTCAAAAATTGGCAAGGAGGCATGTTTGCAATTGTTGTCCAAATATATATGTAAATCTGAATACGTTAAAAATATACTTGGATGCATCTTGATTTTAAATACTTTTTATTCCATAGACCGGAAATCAGTTCTAAATTGTTTTATTTATTTGTTAGTTAACGTCTTTTTATTTCCAGTGCTCCATGGCTGAGAGGTTCGGCGAGATTAGAACTTTCGTCTGCACTGGACGATATTTACTGGTAATTAAAAATAACCCGCTTATCGTGAATGATTAGAATTAAATGATAAACGGTTGTGAAATAAAATTGTGTTTTTCCATTTTCCTCGAAGGAATAATGTGGGTGAAAGCATTCTGTACTTATGGATTGAGCGGGTCAGAGAATTTCTTCAAGACACCTTTGAAGAAGGTTTGTGTGTGTATAAGTGTATTTCGTTGAGTGGTTTTTATTTGTGTGTTTATTTTTTTGTACGATGTTGTGGCGATGCAATTTATGGTTTTTTTAATTTTGCTCAAAATGAAATATATATTTTTTAAATTTTATTTACAGGTGTAACATTAGATCACCTGACTCAAGATGACCAACCAGAATCAGAGGAATTGGTACATGGGGACGGTGAGTATCCATTTTATTTTCAGATTGCAATTTTATCATTTATAGCTCTACTATTTTTTTATTTAGTTGTTTAATTTTAATCGGTTTATTCTTAAATGTATTTTTCAAATTTAAACTTTTGGATTTTTCAAATTTAACCTTCAACTTTTGTAGTTATTTTAAATTTTAGCTTATTAGCTTTATCTAATTTTAACGTTTAGCTTTTTTCAAATTTACAATATTTTCGGATTGCAATTTTATCTTTTATTGGCTTAAGTATTTTTTAATTTTGTTGTTCAATTTTAATCGGTTCATTTTAAAATGCATTTTTAAAATTTTAACTTTCAACTTTTACAAAATTTGACTTCTTGCTTTTTTTCTAATTTTAACTTTACGCTTTTTCAAATTTGCAATATTCTGTACAGTCTCCTGTGTGTTTCAGCTGTTGCCTCATTGAGCGCGTCCGAAACGACCTCTGACCCTCGTGTACCGCAAGTAATCAGTGGGGCGGCCGTAACGGTCAAGCGGAGCACGTTTCAGGCGCACGTTGCCGCCGTAGTCTCACCCGAACAGGTGACTATCATCTATCTTTACATTTCATTGAAAATTCTCAAGTTCTTCGCATTGATTGCTAATAGCAATGTTGCGCGAAAAAACGTATTTCACTTACATTTTTAACCTGACAATGAATTTATAATTTGAATAATATAACCGTTTTCAGGTGAATTCGGTGTTGTTTAAACTGAAAGAGGACAAAAAGATCGCTCACGCCACCCACAACATCTGTGCCTACAGGTAAAAATGAATTATTAATTTCGAATTTGACATTTAATTACGAATTTAATTTAGAGTTGGTAAATTAATGATAACTTGCTTTTAAATGATTTTATGTTTCACCTGTTATTCCAGTTTTAAGAAAATTATGAAATTCGATATCTAAAGTTTCGACGTCAATTTATTTATTTTATGAATGTGTGGGGTTTTTTTTCACCTAGAATATACAACGAAACGACGAAAGCGTTCATCCAGGATAACGACGACGATGGGGAGACTCACGCCGGTGCCAGGATTCTACATCTTTTACAGGTAAGTCAGGTGTTACAGGTGCTTAAAATCGAACCTTTTGTTTTCCCAGCTGATTTCGTTCACATTCAATTTTGCTTTGCTTATTTTGGAGAAAAAAATGAATTCTATTCACTTGCATGTTTTAGTTTTAAGAATGAAATTTATTAATTATTTCTTCAAATTTTATATTAAATATATATAAATGAATAAAAATGATTAATAATTACATTTTTTATTGAAAGTATGTTAATGTTTTTATGTTGTGTTTATATTTGGAAAATATTTGCGGCGAATCCCGGGTTCGATTCCCGGCTCGTGCTTTCGTTATTCGACCCTGTTGGACACTGGTGAAAATGTGCTCCCTCAAGCGATTTTTTTTTTTTATTTTATTTTATTTTTTTTTTTATTTATTTATTATTTTTTTTTAAATCACCGTAGCGCCTAGTGCACCACAGGATTACTGCTTAGAGGGGCACATAATCTCCTGTTACCTGTGATATTTACTTCAGTGATGGCGATTATTGTCAATAAAAAATAAAAATTTCCTTAACAATTTGTGTTATTCATAATTATTTGTGTTTCCTTTCATCTATTTGTAATCTGACGAATAAATAAATGAAAAATGTTGTTTTGTGTTGTACGGTACCAAGATTTTTATAAAGTATATTTATTTTCCCCACCCCCAGATCTTGGACGTAAGAAACGTGCTGGTTGTCGTGAGCCGCTGGTACGGCGGAGTCAAGTTGGGTCCGGATCGATTCCGACACATCAACAACTGCGCTCGCAGCATTCTAGTCCAAACCGGATTCGTGCAGGTACATTGGAAACATAAGCAACTGTAACTGTTGATTATTTCAAAAAATTATTTGACACCGTGTGTACCGACGATTATGATTATAATAATAATTTGTTTGGTTCTAATTTGTTGTTCCAGGGCGGTTCATCTACGACTGCGGCTACTCCCGCCAAGCTCAATTCCAAAAAGAAAATTTGAATTTGGAAATACTTCAAAGATACAAAATATTTTTAATATTTTTGTTTATGCATGCTGCCAAAAAATGAATTAAAACATTTTATTTTTTAAATCCCCTTTTTTATTGTTTGTTGAATAAAGGAATCTATAAGTATATTTTAGGTTCTTGTGGGTTGAATTCCAGAAGAGTTTGAATAAAAAATAAATAAATAAAAGAGCATTTATTCCGTATTAATTTCTGTAACCTTGAACTGATCATATGCATCTGTGATGCACGCTTTGAAACAATTTACAGTTACACCCTGTACAAATCGTGATATGATTCATGATAGGTGGCGCTATGTGTCTTGTTTTTAATTTTTTTGCGCGTTTTTTGTCTGGAAAAGTTTGCATTGACAACCGGCG
Source organism: Melogona broelemanni (assembly GCA_033995665.1). NCBI lineage: Eukaryota > Metazoa > Arthropoda > Diplopoda > Chordeumatida > Chordeumatidae > Melogona > Melogona broelemanni. Next base: position 19,192 of record JAUJYS010000098.1, on the reverse strand, counting down.
GTTCTGCAATTTTTTTTTCTGACGAAGTTTTTGCGGGGTTGGTGAATTCGCGAAATTTAAAACGGAACTAAACAGAAGATAACGCGTTATGCAACTTTATGAGGCGTCTTGACAGCTACGAAATGTGTGTGTTACGCGAATAAATATGTCGGCTGAATAGGCCTAAATGGAAGGAAAAAGAACCCCCGCTATGGCTGTGTCCTGTTGTTTAGTCCTTCGTTTCAAAAATACGGAAAATTTACAATTTTACAATTTACAGCTATTGAAAGACAATGAGCGGCTTCTTCGACCTCTTGTTTATCGATCACCTCCTGTTGTTCAGGTAGGCAGAAATCCACAAATAATCAATTGATTTTTCATCATGTTTACAAGACTTTGTACATGTGGGCAGTATGTGTTGCAAAATGACATCAACCCTGATAACAACGATGTGCATGTCATTGCCAAGGTATTCGCGCTATTGATATATCGAATCTACCCATTGAATGACTAGCTTTCCACTAGAGATTAGATATTAATTAAATGTTTACACATTGACCCATTTTAACGAGCTTATATACTTAAATTATCGCACATTTCCCTATTCGCGATTAAATGGTAACGGTCTTTGGATTCTAACTTTTCTACTTCGTTGGTGTTGTGTTGTAGCTAACGCTCACTAGATGGCACTACTATCCCCATGCTTTTCTTACGTTGCTTGGTAGCCTGCAAATACCGGTAGGGCAGTGTTTTCCAAACTTTCTGAGCCACTTAGGCCTACGTACCACGGTACCACATGTCTTACAAGTTAATGGTGTTTAGCAGTAATGTTAAGGATAATTTAAGGAGTAATTTTTTTAGTACATTTTGGGGTATTGTCCAAGGAGTCCATGGAGCACACGGAGCCCTAAGTGTTCCGTAGAGCACAGTGTGAAACCGCTGCGGTAGTGTATTAATTAATGTCATTTGTCGACATCAGATTCCCGGAATTTTTTTAAATGGCATATAAAAATAACGATATCCTATTTTAAACACTTTTAACAGTGTTTAAATTAAAATTGTTTGTACAGTTGAAAGGACCATCTTTGTGAGCAAAGGGCTAATTTTGTACGAAATAGGTTTCATGCAAAAATGATGTAGCTTTGTTTTAATAGCACTCTGACCAAGCGCTCTGGTATCGAATAAACGAGAGCCCTCGCCGGGAATCGAACCAGGAACCGCCGTATATCATAGTCGTTTGCAATACCGACTGGGTTATAGAGTCGATGTTTTATCATGTCTCTCCTTTTGGGATATTCGTGGGAAAGTGGACTCTTAGTCCAACGACCCATTCTGGATTCTGGTGTCCCTCCCCTACCTCAACACTCCCAGTGGAGCCAATCTGTCACTTGACCCCAGTGTGACCTTATCACTTATCGTGCGGTTCGTCGCCTTTTAACCTGCACTCAGCCGCAATGATATAGGTTAGACCTCAAAAGGACTTCTGGATTTCTGGTTCTGGGGAAACACACGCAGGGAACTCGATTCATGGACTGGTGGCTGGCCACACGGTGGTCGTTCGTTAGCTCCGGTCGTAAGGATTGAGGACATATAAGGATGAGGGGGTAAGGGAGAGGGATAAGTGTCGTTTTTTCGAGGGGTTAAAAACCAGGAGCCTTCCCACTTAGCTTCGGAACACACGCGAGAAATCTACGCGGTACCGTTTGACGTTGGGTTATCAATTGCGTTATGTTTGTCTGGTGAGTTGTGTCAATGTCATTCTGCTTATCAAAACCATGTTAAGCCATCAACGGTCTGTTTTTAGTTTTTTGATGCAGTTTTAGTTATAGTAAAAAGTTTAAAAGTGTTGTAGAATATGACGAATGTCGTTGAGAAAGAGCAATTACGTGATCAAATTATTTGTTGGGATAGGTCATTTAATTATTAGGTTTCTAAATTTTCATTTGTTATTCACGAAAGTTGTATTTGTTAAATGGAGAGAAAGTCCAATTAATTAATTTGCAAGTTACATGTAGGTCAGCAACTGAATTTTTTTTTTTTTGTACTTTGAACAATTTAATAGGTTAATGTGCCTAGTTTTTCTTTAATTCTTGCAACACTGCATGCGTTTTAATTTTAATGCTAAAATTAATTTAATTTTACCGGTGAAATACATTATTTATTATTAATTTATTGTCAAAAAGTAAATTGTCATTAGCCTAAAAAAATATTTGCTTTTACTCGAGCAGATTTTGTTTATAATATTTATAAAAAAAAAACACAAACGAAACCAATAAACGTAAGTCGGTATACATTTTTTATGGGATTGGCTGAATAATGCAGCAGTGGTTTTCGTACAACATTGTTTTTCCTGCTAAATTCTACACTTGGTAATAGTATTTTTATTGAAAAAAAGACCACCATTGACGGTACAGTCACTTTTTTTTCGTCTTTTTTACGGCGACGTAAATCCACGTTTTGTATTATAGTGCCACAAACACCAGATCCCATTTCGCGATAACCAACCCGACTAGCCAAGTAAGCATGTGTAGCGATAACCTGAAAGAGGCCATTACGCATAAGGGGGAGGGGGACAAATTCGTGTGGGTGGTAGCTAACGTAGCTTGGTGCGTGGGAGTCACACTCCGAGGGTGGCCGTCTGTCCTTCTGGGGGGCGATAAGGTACGTGGTGGGGCGTCGCTCTCCTAAGAAGGGGCACTTAGTTCTAACTCTGCCGCATGGCCACTGCCATGCGCGGCGACTTAGCTTATCACTTGTGATCGGCTAGAGGTTTTTTTTTTGCGGATTTTACACCTTTCTCTCTCGGCTGTCGGCGTATTTTACCAATTTCTCTTGCGAGTAAAAATGTTTCGTGCCTTTATGGTGTTGGGTGCTGGCGCCCTCTGGTGTCCTTCCAAAGAATCGGTTGGTTTTGTGTTGTTCTGGTTTGGGTGGTTGAGGATCAATAAACTATTCGTGGTTTCTTGATTTATTTATGTTCAAATAAAGCAGTGTGCTAAAAGCACGGCGAAGTTGTGTCTAGAGTTAAATAGAAAATAATTAATTGATTTTGCGAACTGATAAATTTTTTTATGGTTTTTAGATTTTTTTTTTTAAACAAAATATGGTGCTGCACAAGGCAAAGTCGAGTGTAAAATTTAACATATATGAATGATTTGATTTTGCGAACTGCTCGAATGTAACACACTTACCCACAGTCATCATTCGTGAAAATTTGAAACAGACAAAAAACACACACAAAAAAATCATGATGATTTTTTTTGTGTCTGTTTTTTTTTGTCTGTTTCAAATTTTCGAACATTGTCTGTTTCGAAATTTCAATCTTCGAAAAAATTCGAAAAATACACATAAAAAACCCCTATCAGATTCGACTCTTTAATCTTATATGGGTCTTAGTATATATTTACGACATTTGCATTGCATTAGGAAGCGCATTCCAAAATGCAATTTAAAAATATAGAAATTTCCTTTAAGAGTTTTTTTTTTCTAAGTGGAAATTTCGAGATTGGCAAAAAAAAATTATTTCAGGCCAATGTGCCAGTAGTTGCGGGGGTGTATGGGTTGGAGGATAGAAGGGAGGGAGCGGGGTATGTTTCATGGGTCTTAGACTGTAGTTAATCTCCTCCTCCCACCTTCTTGTACCCCCTCCCCCACCCACCCCCTCCCAGATTTATTGTCGCAGTGTGACACTTGCTCGGTCCGAGGGGGTCATTCGTTTACCTGGACACGTAAAGTCGACTGTCTCAGTCGCCCGCGTTTTAATGCACGTGCTATCCCGTGGGGATTCACACGGTGACTTCGGTGAGCCACCTACTGGGGCTCACAGACTCGAGGAGTGGGATATTTGATCTTTGTCTAGCCTTGCTCAGAAATATTTTGTTTGGTTATTTTCAACCATTGTAATGAAATAGCCAGTGTTGGGTAGGAACGGAACGGAAAAGTTGCGTTCCTAGGAACTGATTTTTTTTAGGTATATAGGAACGGCTAGGTTCCATTTCATTTATGAGGAACTGGAACGGGAACTGGTTCCTTTTTTTAGGAACTGGAACGGGATTCCTTTTCTGTGTAACTTTTTGAACTAATTTCTGAGTTCCTTTTGCCAAAACCTTCGCAAGAGTTTTAAAATATTACAGCATCAAACAGAAATTTCTAAAGATTGTAATTTGGTGAAAGCTTTTGGTCTGTGCCCGCAAATCGACAAATATCCTTTAGATGTGATGTCTTGTAGTTTTTATAGTTTTCCAGTTCTATTTGTCTTTAAAGACGCGTTTAGTTAATTTATCAACGTGTTATTTATTAGGAATTTCTCAAAATGTTTTTTTAGTATTTTTAAATCGAAGGAACGAAAATGAAACGGAAAAGTTCCAAGTGCCTTTAAAAAAATAAACTCTGAACGGCCAGGTTCCTTTCAACTTCTGTAGGAACTGGAACGGGAACTGGTTCCTTTTTTCTTGGTAGGAACGGGAACTGGAACAGGAACCTTTTCAAGAGGAACGAACCCCAACATGGCTCTTGTTCGATACTCGTTCACACGGAGGTAGTCAGCCCTTGCCCCAAAGTCATTCCCGGGTCCTTATCTCATGGCCACATCTCGGCTTCGTGTATAAATCAGCGGGATTCGGGGGTGGACACACCATGAAGCGCCGAGAAACACCGTGTCCCCACCGTAGTAGGCTTCCGAAGATGCGGCTCCGTTTATTTCGCCTCGTGCGTTTTGGTGGTTGGATATGTGTGTCGCATGGTGTAACAGCTAACAGGACATATTCGCCATTGGCCATTGCTGGTTGGATGGAAGAACATCTTTTTTTAAATATTTTTTTTACTATTTTTTTTAAAGATTACGTGCCTCTTGTGTTGCTTTGGCAAAAAGCGAGGAGCACATTTTTATCAGTAGCTCGGGATCGAATTTGCGAGAGTGCGCGTCGGGAATCGAACCCGAGACCGCCGCACCACAGCCGGTTGAAATTACTGACTGCAGCTACTACGAGTCGTAAACGAAATTGTTGAAAAATTGGAATGGAAAATTAAGCGACGGTCTGTAACAATTATCGGGCAATTCCTGCATTTTTAATTAACCAAAAAAAAAATACCTTCCAATTTTTGATCTCTTCAATTCAAATCAATATTCGATCGACCATTTTTATTTTATTTTTATTTTGCTGTGAACCGATGATGTTTGGTTCGATGAAGATGGTCTGGTCAACATTTAAAACCAATTTTTAATATTTAAATATTAAATATCTATTACACCTCTTGTCATTTAAATATTAAAATATATATATATATATATACTCGCATTCAAAAGTCACGGGATTAATGAAACAGCCAAGTTCATTTTAATTTCTGTATGTAATGAATGGGAACTGGTTCCTTTTTTCATGGGAAGAACGGAAACAGAAACGGGGGTTCCCTTTTTAAACTAAGGTTTAATTTTACAAGCTCTTTTTAAAGGAACGACCCCCGACGCTGCCCACGGGTGATAGATTTAACACTGGTGGATTGGTGAGACAGGCAACACGGGCATACATCACCGCTCGAGTCTTCTCCCAATGTATCTCTTTTATTCGCTGCTGCTGTTGCTCGATGCGCAACCGTGAAAAATACCGATTTGCTTGTACGACATTTGTATGCTCAACGCATGTGCCCCGCGGGCCACACTCTTCCGATGGTCTTGCCACCCAAGGTGGCTACAGCCACTATGCTTCGAGTCGCGTTTGTCTTTTAGGAAATGGTTCGGATCGCTTTTGACTTTTAGAAAATATTCGGATCGCATTTGTGTTTTTGAAAATGGTGGTTTCTATTTGCGGAAACAGATCAAAATATTTAGCAATTTCTGTTTGATGATGTAAACTTGTTACGCTGTCGACATACAGTGGCAAATTGTTCTCGTAGAAAATTAAAAGTTATGGCAAAATAAACTATGTACACCGAAATTAAACTTCAGTTCCAGTTTTTAAAGTACCTTGGTTGTTCTAAGAACAGAACTTTTTCGTTCCTTTCCTACAGTCAGCCACTGGTATGACCAGTATGGCAGAGGGGGTAAAATTTCGTCTTCCAATTAATGATTAATTTAATTAATTGTTCACTCATCTTTATTTGCCATTTATTAAAAAATTGGAAAATTGGTTAACGACTGATATGGGGGAGATTAGATACGGTAACTATTTTGAGTGAACAAACGTTTCTTTGGCATCACAGTATGCCCAAAAACAACTGAACAAATCAATAATTTTAAATCCTGTTTTTCATTTTTTATTGCAGGGTATTTGGGTGCGTCGACTATAACGCGTGTGCTGGGCGCGTTGGACATTTAAGATGGACCAGCAGTTTCTTGGGATCTTCGTGCGTCTTCAGCGGGGCTGAAGGTGATGTAAGGTGGGCAGTCGGACACCAGCTTTGACCTACACTCGGCTATTAGATGTGGTTATTAGAGGCGTGTCTTTCAGGCATTTCACTGTGGTGGCATCTGACTACGATTGGGGGCTGGTGACCGGCAAGGCGCCCTTACATCACGGCCTGCTCCTGCCCAACCGTCGTGGGACTGCCTGGACCCTCGAAATACAGGGGGCGCCCAGGGAAGAACACCGTAGGAAATGTTATCTTTATTTGTTAGCATCAGGGAATTATTCGACGATCCCCCTTGCGCGCAGAAAAGGAGTGTCACAGTGTCATAGCCAGGCCCTTAACTAGATGTTGTTGTGCATGTGTTGTAGTACATAAATGTATTGGCACTTTCATGTTTTCAGCAGTGCTTTAAAAACTTATTAAATCGCTTGTGCGGTGGGCGATAACAGTGAGTCTTATGATAAAAAGTCGCGAATCTGATTGGCCAACGTATTCTCGAGAAGCGGAAAGAAAATGAACTTTTTATTTTTAAATCGCTACTGCTCTAAACTCAGAGAACATCGAGGTTAACTAAAGTTATCAAAGTCGCGTTAAGTCGCCATTGTCGGTTTTAAACGAAAAATGTTTCTCGCGCGAGTCGACGCCACGAATTTAACGGTAAGTATTGGTAGTACAGGTATATCCTTATTTGAAATTGCTTCTAAATTCCTACGTGAATTTGATTTTTATGTTGCATGTTGCTTTTGCTGTTGCGTTTACCAATTCATTTGAAGTTTTCTCATTGATATGAAAACGTGTACTTACGAGTTAATACTTTTTTTAAATCGTGTGACAAAACTATTTCAATAGAATAGGATCTTTTGGATTCACTACCAGAATCTTAGAATAAGGGAAGTTTTAAAACGCTTTCATATTATATTGAATATAAAGTGGCTTAACGATCATAGCCCATATCACTATGTCGGCCGAAATCAAATTAATATCTTTCAAATAGCAAGCAAATCAAATGCATCTCGCTCATGAACATCACTTGCGCAGAAAAGGAATGTCACAATTTCTAGGAATAGGCCTTAGTTAGCTAAATGTTGTACTTAAAATGCATTGCCACTTTCATATTTTCAGGTGAGCGATTCAAAAATTAATTCGTGCTATATGGTTCCAAACAATCACTCACATCACAGCGTACAGTAAATCGATAATTGAACTACTATCGAAAGAGTTGTTTTTGGGACTTAGGCGTTGGAACATGGCAGGTTCGGCGCCAAGGGCGGCGCCAGTCAAATGATAAAGCGCGCGTCGCCTAGTGAGCAAGCTACGCGCCCCTCCCCCCCCCCCTTACCACTGATTTAGACGGGCCACAACAAATGCCGGTCTCGTTCCGATAACTCTGGACACGCGTCCGTCTAACGAGGCGCAAGTTTGACCATAATCGTAAATTAAGCCAACAAGAATGCGGTAAGATGACTTGTGAGGCAATCGCGCCTGTCTGCTGGTGGGAGCCTGTCCATGTTGTGAGTGGAGAAGAAAAAAAAATATCGAGGGTCAGACGCGTGCGCATTATCATTTTTATTAGTATTCCGAACACCGATAGAAACATGGACAGCGCAGGGCGGGACAACACAAGTTGGGGTGGGTGGAGTGGGTGGTGGCAGATGGGGGAAGGGTGTAGGCGAAAAACAGCCGCACTCAATATTGAAAGACGTGTCTCGATGATTCGTTTGTAGATTGGTGGGACGCCGCCAAGAAAGCACGTGGCTAGATCTTCTATTTTTGTGTGCCCCCCTCCTTCCCCCTCTGTGGCGAGTTCCATGTGTTTACCGCGATTGTAACAAGATCGAAGGCAATGTCACAAAGGGAACTCCACTCGTGGATGTTTACTCCGCTTTCGAAGGGAAACTAATGGGAGCGAAATCAGTTTGCGGTTAGAATTTTGTTTCTCCATTATTCTTATTGGGTATCGCGCTCTGTTTTTTATTTAATGTGTTTCTCCGAAATCGTTCAATTTCTCCATTAGTAACAAACGAATCCACACAATTATCCAAACAAAATTATTAGTGTATGAATGAAAATATAAGATGTATCTCCAGATGCTTAAACGCAAACTGCTTTCACTTTCGAAAGCGTAGTGGCTACACACAAGTGGCGAGTGACTACATACAAGTGACGCTGTCTTCTTGTTGACTATCCCTTCTGCCTTTGATCTTTTGACCAGCGACGCAATCGCGGGCTACCTTGCGGTGCAGGGCAGAGTAGGCGACAACAAAACGTGTTTGAAGATATTTCGATTCGTGTGTCTGCTAGGGAAACAACACCAAAAGCGTGCCATTCCAATCGGCTATCTACGCACGTAGATCAATGTAAATGGCATTTCGCGACGCGATTTTAAAGGGTGGTGGGCAGAAAAAAGACCGACGACGCATGATTAAAAATTCGGTCGTGCGAAGATTCCCGTGTGCGGCGCAATTTCAATCGAAAAAAGAAATACTAGGTCGAGTTATAAATGGATAGGGGGATCGATTGGCCTGATGACACTTTTTATTTTTTAAATTACCGTACCCTCATGTCTCTATAGAGATGTGCGAGGGGCAGGGAAGGGAAGGGATGGGGAATGGCAGCTGGAATAGCCAGGCTGCAGGATCCACCTATAAGCTCTGGATTCCCTATTGGAAGTTCAGGGGTGACGTCAATACCCCAGGCTAACGAATAAACGAAAACCTGCGCTGGGAATCGAACCCGGGACCGTCCGCTTCGTAGGATGTTGCCATACCCACTGAGGCATTGTTACGAACCTCTCTGGTCAGTATCAGTACCGGTACCATTTAAGATGCAAATGAAAATGAAAATAAACCGCTAACAAAATATGTTTTAAAAAGCAGCCTCGGAAAGATTTCAAGCGTTCAATCCTAACAGATCGATGAATGATCATGTTTTACAATGATAGAAATTGTGAGCAACGGGGTCGTAGTTCACAAATAATTTAAACATTGAGTTGTAAAAAATAAAATAAAATTCTAGAGATTTCTAGTGTTCAATGTTAATTAAAAGATATATTCAGCTAATCATGCTTCATAATGTCAGCATGATTAAAATTGTGCGATACGGGTTCATAATTCGCAGATAATTTAAATATTGAGTGGAATTTTTTTTTAAACAGTTTTCAGGTACAATTGTGACTTGTGCGAAGCGTTTGTACCAGATAATTTTTTTTTCCTCGATGCACTCTAAGATGATTTTCAGATGCATTGTGGTTTAAGAATTTGCGCCTAATTTTCTTGAACTTAATTGTTCAAGAAGTGAATCGAGGACTGAAGAGAAAGGGAAAAAATTGAAACTGTGTAAGCATCTAGGCGGGCGAGAAAGACTACGATGCGCGAATGGGAAGGTGTAAGATTAAGGTGGGCAGAACAAAAAAGTAAAAAAAAAAGTCGGAAAAGACAGGTAAGAAATTAACGAGAACAAGCATTAGACCGAAGAGCACACGACAAAGGGCGCGGAGGAGGCACGCGCAAATTGAGAGAGACGGTGACGTTTGAGTGGTTCAGGCTAACCCCCTACCACCTTCCCCCTTACTCATTCCACCGCTCTCGGGCTAACCAGGCTTCGTTCGCGATCAAAAAGTGAACGTTCTTTCTCTTGGATGACAATCTTTGTCGTATTATAGAAATCCCCAACTCTCACTTAATTAAAAATTATATTTGAACCATCAATTCCTTCTGGTTTGCCAAAATTCGGAATAAGAAATCGTTTTTTGCGTGAAGTGCCTTTACTTAAAAAAAACCCATGTTTTAACGTTTAGAAACATTATTGAAAAATATATGCAAATTCCTCATACTTCGAATATAAGTTTTTAATTTTTTTTAATTAATTCACAGCTTTCCTACAAACATTTTAACAAACCTACTGTCGCATCAACTATTCTCAATTTCAATGGATATTTTTTTTTTATAATTTAAGGCGAACATACTGCGGTGCGGGCGGTCCCGGGTTCGATTCCCGGCGATTCCTCGGGTGCAGGTGAAAACGTGTCCCTCACATATTGCCAAAGCCCACAGTAACAAGAGTGGTACATAATCTCCTGTAGTGATATTCACTACAGTGACAATCCCCCCCCCCAAAAAAAAAAAGAAAATAGGGATACATAGGCAACTGCCATTCACCGACGAATTACCGTATTTGCTTTCCAGACATAGCGATTCACAGAAAATGCGTTCTGAGATGCAGTATCTCGACCGCGAATAGCAGACAATTTACCTCAGCTAAACACCTCTCGTGGCAAGATAACAATCTTAAGCAAAAGCGAATGCTCAAACAGAACACCGCGAAGAGCGAGCGAGAAAAGAAAAGAAAAAAAAAACTGGTCCCGAATAGGCGAAACAAATGACGCGCGGCCCGTCAAGCGACAAACAAATAAAAAAGTACAAAACACGTCGCTTTGTTGTCCGTCCATTTTTATGGCCGAGCGACAATGGCAACAAGCAATTAGCTTTTAAGAAACGTCGTGCGGCGGCGGTACCGTCGACACTCGGCGGTCATTCAAGCGTCCACGCACTGCGGATCAGGCGCGTTAAGTGACCAGTTTGCGAGAATCTCTAAAAAAATTCCGACTGGAAATTTCAAAAGAAATCCTCAGTCTTTACAGAGAAGTGCTTAATTGACCTACAAAATGTGCAATTATGTTATGTCCCCGAAGATCATCCTTTCCAACCCATATCCAATGGTTATTAGAACGGAAGAATGAAACGCAGTTAAATTAGTTAAATAAGGTTGGAGAAATTTGGAAATTAATTTCTTGTAGATCGTAATTGGGAACATTTTCAATATGTTGAAAACTGTAGTGTCTGTATCCCAGATTGTACAGTTACACTCTACGACTCGTCCTTGCCCAGTCGGTGTTCCAACAGTGGTGCGGCGGTCTCGGGTTCGATTCACGGCGCGAGCTCTCGTTTTTTCAATCCCGGTACTATAGAAATTGCACTCCTCCTGTAGTAGTATTCGGTAGTGACCATGAAAAAATACAGTAAAATAATTGAATCTGAAAAAAAAAAACAATGATTGGAAAAAAAATCATTCCAAAAGGAGGGGATGCTGCCCCAATACGAAAGCAATCACACCACGCACAACGCACGAATTAACCTGCTTTGTTGAGTTGCGCTTCGACTACAACAGGTGGCGCTGGTTGTCCGTGTGCCCTGTATCAATCAACTTGGCGCGTAAATAATTTAAAATTAGTCCCCATGCGTTTTTTACAACTGAAGTTCCAAGCACATTTATGTTACGTCTTCGGGAAAGGTTATCCATCACTTATTACAACATTGGAAGCGGTGCCCGTTCATACACAAGGCGAAATACAATACAGATTGCGGTGCGTGCGGTCCCGGGTTCGATTCCCGGCGCCGGCTCTCGTTTATTCGATCCCGGGTTTTGGGGAAAATGTACCCCTCACTACAGGTATAAGGATCCAGCCCTAAGAGGGGTACGGAACCTCCTGAAGTGATATCCACTACACCACTTCCATGCAAGTTCTTACCAGTATTTGGGGTTCGTGGCCCAGGTGGTAAACACGTCCCCGTTGCCGCGTAGAATAAAGACGGGCCAGACAAGACTGTCGGGGTCCATGAGGCGGGAGAGCTGGCGGGAGTCGAATTGATCGCGGGCCGGCGTGGGGCGGCCCAGATCGAAGTCGACGGCCGTCTCGCCCAGCGCCGAGCCGAAGTAGGAGCTGCTGGCGGTCGAGGTGAGACGGAAGACGGGCACCTGGCCCAGTTGGTACACTTGTTCGGGGCTGGCGGGCGCGCGGCAGTCGTAAACCCTGCGAGGTGGAGAGTAAAAAATTAAAAAAGATTAGTTGATCGTATGGTTATTGGTGAACGATTTCGAATTGAAATCTGATTGATTAGCCTGGCGCTTTGTTATACAAGGGGTGAAATGGTGGAAAAACGATGGTGGCGTAAAAAATAAACGCAGAATCAGATGAAGAATCAATTGAGAAAAACATAATATGCAAATCCTATGTCAAACATTGACAATATCCAAAGTATGATCTTGAAACGCAATATGTACGTACGTACGAGCCATATTCGGCATTATACCGTATTCCAATGAATTTTTTAAAAACTAAATACATTGATTTTAAACGATAATTGTGCTTAAGCACGCCGAGACAGCTATTTAATTCAACCGATTGCATAAAATAAAATTTCACTGATTTATAATTTATTTTATGCAATCCTTTAAATTTAAATTAACATTTTTTTTTCATGTACGGAAACACAACGTTTTTTCACAACGTGTACGTACGGAAAGGATTACCCCAGAAATCTCAAGAGCGTCCGACCCAAATGTATTAAAAAAAAATAAGTCTCCCTCGATATTTTTAATAACAAATTCCGCATTTATTATACCCAAAAGAGAGATTCGATTAAATCGCATTAGACACTACCGCCTCTACACGTACAGTGCATATATGCAAAGGAGCCATGGTTTTGGGCATCGTGGGACGCGGATGCTCCCAAGACACTGCTGGGGGTGGCATTAGCAAGCCATAAATTTGGGGTGACCAAATGCGGGGGTGGAAAGGGGATGAGGGCGGCGAGCGCGAATAACAAATCCAGGAGAGGCAATCGGGCCGAGAGATGCTGCGTCTTTCCGGTGTCACCTAATGCCTGACCCTCCGCAACAAACTCTCCAATCAGCCGATAGACGGGTGGACCGAGCGTGGTCGCTGCTGATCTATAATGCATGGCACGAACGCTCATCAATCATATTGGACCCAGTTAGGAGCTGGCGAGCGTGCATGTCGATGCGTATGTATGGGAGCACGGCAAGTACGGGGGAAATAGCGCGGTTGGTGGCGGCATAGCCGGCTTTTAAAATCTCGAAAGTGGGCAAACACGTCGATGACGGTCATTTCCGTCCATCGACTCGGCGACGTTTGTGAATTTTATAAAGGAGAATTTTATAAAAGTGGACGCAATCAGCCTAATCAGTTGCAAATTTCAGCATTCATAACGAAATTTTATTGTAATGTTTTGCGGGTTTTTGAGCGGCGCTTTGCATTATAACTAGATGGCGTTGTTATAAAGGTAATAATACACTGTGCATGCATCAATGCACCTTTTCACTTTCTCAGAGTGGAAAACTTCTTAATGAAGTTGCCATTTTTAAGAAAGTAATTTTCCACTCGTATTAATATCGATTATAAATATCAATAATCTTAACCAAATATCGATAAGATTATCGCGTAAAAAATAGCTACCATCGCCACTTGAAAATACCATCAACAGGAGTGAAATGACCCGCAAAGTCAAGTCTTACAACAGTAATTAGGAAAACCCAAATTTTAGGAGAAAAAAACAATAACAAACAAATTCCACTTCAAGAAAAACAAAAACCCATGAAAAGATCAGGATCGGATGCGTGGTACGAGTATACTCGTAGCGTAGGATTTTGATAAAATAAACAGCTACGAAAGATTTTGATATTTGCATGAAGTTCGTAGAAGTAGATTGAATCGATCGTTACAGTTAAATTCCAATCGAACACTTCTCAGAACGTCAACTAATTTACAGCACGATCAGGGAAGGGAAACCCGCTAACATTAATTGGAAGAAATATCGAACCAGGAACACATGCCTCTATTCGATCCATTTCCTCGAAAATCCATTGCTGTCCACGCCCACGAATGATTCAAATTAGAATAAAATGCTTATGAACCACGCAGCATGTGTCGGGTGCATCTACAACTAATTCAATAGCTACCTTATTTGCAAGGATAACCTGTCAACCAGTACGCAAACACAAGCGATTCATTAACCACTCGCCAATTAGCTTTGTGGCTGTTGTCTATTTGGTGATTTTGACAAATGACTGGCGCTGCAATCAAAAGGTATGCGCGCCTGGTGGCTTCCGCCCAGTCACATTTACCCCCCCCCCCCTCCTCATTGGGAAATGACAATATCCTAACAACAACACTGGTTAGATTGTTATGTCGGATATATGCAAAGTGATGGGAGCGCCCACCTGTGTTTCGATGAGATTAGATTGCCTTGGTGTGATGGGGCGAGACCTCAAATTTCGAAACTGAAAATCGTCCCCACCCAGAAACGACAATCGGGCCTAATGACAATTAATCGCGCCTGGCAAATGAGGGAGCGAAATCGCTAATGGACCGCTTTTAATTGGTTGGTCTGCGGGGTATTTTTTTTTTGTCTCGTGCATCGCCCAGATCCTTCCTCTCTCCCGATGAGCAAAATACTGGTAAAAATGTTTGAATCCAGGAGTTAGGATGCATCGCGTTTGACCATGCGATTTCAGCGAAGAAAGAGTACAATTACCTAAAAAAATGTTAAAAGTATTCGAAAATATCAAGCCGAATTTTAATGCATATTTCCAGTGTACATTCGCAATTGAAAATCAGCCAATTGAATAAAATAAATTATAAATCAGGGAAATGAAGACCGATTGATACTTTTACTCTAAGAAGTTAAATAAGAATGTACGCAAAAAGTGAATGACACAAATCATTAACCAAACGTGTGCGTAATTTTTATGTGCCGCGCCCTATGTGTCTTTAAGTCCATCCCCCGCCAAAGGGCTGCTTGCGGGTTCAAATTGTAAATTGTAATAGTTATGCTCATTATTTTTTTATTTCACCTAGTGTGGAGCCTGAATCAGGGCTGTAGTGAAATTGGATGTACTAATAAATGAAGAATAATACTTAATTAATTAAAGTAAGCGAGTAAAATAAATTTTTTAGGCCATTCCGTTATGGAAATTTTTTAATTAAGTTGCTGCCATCCTCCATGAATACCGAGAGGGTCTCAACAAGATGTAACATTTCTTTGACAAAAGTAGGGTGATGGGACTGTTTTGGCGGTGGGCTGAAGCAGTGGAACGGAAATGCCTCGCCATCGTACATCCGCTCGCCACGGGAGGGCGCTGCCGACGCCATTATCAGACCGCACGCGCGTGCGAGCCTCGATCATTACCTTTTAGCCGAAGCTCGGTTCGGGGCTAATCGGTAAAAAAATACACCGAAAATGGATCGCAAATAGATATTGTGTATGTTATGCGTCATTGGTGTGGTGCGTGTGCTGTATCGCTATCACGTGGGCAACGCAAAAAAAAAAAAAAAAACCACATCACAGGGGTAAGATACCCTCATTGGGAAAATGTTTGTGAGGGGTAGCGGTGGTGGTGGTGGAAAGTACCGACGCGTTATCAGGGGTGGGGGAATATGACTAGAATACCCTGGCGAGAAAAAAATAGCCCGAGGACGCATTATTTGCATCGAAAACTCGATTTAACCGACCGCTGTGCAAAAAATAATTGATTCGCGGACAAAAGCAGGTTCGCGTGCGCTGTAGTCGTCCTGTCTGAGGCATGCCGCAATTTAGGACAGAAATATTTGCCGCGTAGTAGTTGCTGGCACAGTCGGCAGCTCTCCCAGATTAGGATAAACTATTTTAATATTGTTTACAAATTTGATCCAGGCAAATAAATAAGTGTACCACCCGCAATGTGTCCTCAAATTAGAACAGACAACATTGTATTTGATTTAAAATTGTTCCGAGAGACGATAAAAAAACGTAAAATGACCACTTTAAAGTGAAAAAAAAAAAAAAAAATGAATTGAGCAACGGTAGTCTCCCCTTGTCCCGTGTTAACCGCAATAGTAAATATTCCAAAATTGAAATTTGAGATCGACATAAATCAGACTGTTGTACGACACATCGTTTTCCAGTCGGTATATTGAGACCAACTGTGGTGAGACAGTTCCGGGTTCGATTCCGGGCGCGGGCTCTCATTTACTCGGTTCCAGAGTAGCAATGATAATATGCTCCTCAGTCACTACAATAGCAATAGGAGAGATACATAATGTACCATAGTGCCAAAAAAACCCACCTGAATAAATAAATAAATAAAATCAGTAAACCGTATGCAAAGAGAAATTAAGAAGGCAAGTGAGTGACTAAGAAAGAGAAACATAATTGCTTGTTTTGTGAATCGGTACCGGCACAGTGACTGGCCCACCCGACACATGCCGATCAAAGTATTCGAATCTAAAAGAACGCAAAACCGGAGTGTCCATTCGTCACTCCACAAAAGCCAGGAACTGCGGCCGGTCAAACAAAAAGCACCTTCCCTTGTCGAGAAGCGGCCACGCGCGCCGAAAACACAATTTTTCTGACACACGACTCGAAGATAACAAAAAAATGGAACCAGTGTAGGCAGACGTACGGCAAAGGTGTGGACCGGTTCCACGTAGACGCACACAGTGGAACATCCAAATAAATAAAATATAAAAAAAAACACGAACATCAAGGGCATAAATACAAAATCGCGACATTACTATTATCGTTATTATCATTACCCACCCACCTGTAGCCGGCAACAACTTGGCTAACCACAATTCTGGTATTTAGGAAGTGACGGGTGAATGCGGGGGAACTATGGGGGTAGGTGGATATATGAAAAGAGAGATGGGGAACAACAACAAAGACTGACAACACCAACAAGTGTTCGTGAACAAGTGGCCCGCGAGTAATCACGAATAAAAAAAAAGACCGCGAACAATCGGTTGACAGGAAATGACTAACCGACTTCGGCATTGTGGCGTGAATGATAAGGGATAAGATGGGCAAGGGGTGAGGGGAAAAAAACTACTCTTTTGATGGCCGATATTTCATTCGGTGTGTTTGGACGAATCGGCGACAACTCATTACGCGCACTTAGCGATGCGAATAAGGCTCGTTGCGATTGTTTGAGACACGCCGGAAAATACTTCATTGCCCCTCTGAATATAAAAAAAATCTTGATAAGACCCCAGAGAAAGAAGAGATTTAGTGATATCACTAAAATTGCTTAACAAAACCGCGAAAAGTTTGATGATGAAAAGTGAAATCGTCAATTTTTATTTATTTTTATTTCTGATCACAACAGGAAATTCTGTACCATTCGTTGTCGCTATGGCTATATGCGAGAGACACCACTTCACCAGTAGTCCAGGATCAAATAAATGAGAGTCTGCGCCGGGAATCGAACCCGGGATCGCCCGCACCGCTGTCGGTTGCAATATCGACTGGGCTAGACGGATCGTTAAGTTTAATCAGGACAGGTCTGGGTAGCGAACATTGAATTATAATCAGATTTTTAAATAGTAAATACAACGAAAAGGTGAAATGACATGACCCTAATGAATAAAGCTTAAACAGATATATCAAAGTTTAGGAAGTTTGATCTGAGGTCTCAATTTCTGATTACAAGCAGTACACCTTCCCAACAATGTACCAGCCCAGATACGTAAGAGATGGTCTTGTGAGCATCCAGCAGAGGGTTATTAGTAGTAACCACAAGGAGCAGTCGTCAAATCCAAACAAAGGAGACGGACGATTCACAAATAAAGAAACGACAAAATCGAACAATAGAATAATGGGTCTGCGACGACCTGCGGCAATTCTAAGAAAAGCGTGTCGTCTTATTTTCAATTATAGAAAATGTGCTGGTCCAGTGACAAATAACAGTGTGCAGTGTCTGCACGCGTGCGCTGCCACCTGACAATGCGGCAAAATGTCATTAGCACAAACAGTCACATCAGCAAATTTGTTTCACCTGAAAGACCATCATCTAATTGAAACCACATTTTTGGTTTTGAGACACTTGCCCATATGTCACTCTGCATCAGGGATGTGCCACACGTGATCTTCAAAAGGGGAATCTCGTGGTTGTGTACACACGCATCCAAATCAAACCGAAAACCACCAATTACAGCAACCCTATACATAAAAATGGTTGCAAGTCTATTGTCGGTCAGATTCGAATGGTTAACCACGTCTTTTGGCGAGTGCAACGCGGTTGCCTCCTAATAGGAGACGCGCGTCAGGGCACACGTCTCTAGTTCCTAGACATGGCATATATGTGTATTGAGGAGGCGTATCTAGGAGTCTCGAAGAAGTCAACCAATGGTTGAACTTCGAAATAACTATATACTCAACGCAAGAAACTTCGTACCCCCAGTCATAAAAGAGAACCGATTTAAAAAAAGGAAATGAACAAGTGATAAAATCTTGACAGGTGTGGGTCACAAAAATGAACAAGTACTGTTGACAAATATTGGCAATATTAAATACATTTTAAGCACAAAATGTCCAATTATAAAGAGAACTTTATAACAACAGTCAACTTACCTGATGTAATTGTTGGACAACAGGACCATGAGGTGGGTGGACGTCTCGCTGCCCGGATGCCACTTGGCCTGCAGCACATGACAGTTGGGGTTGCAGAGAAAGAACCTCTCGGCTATTTCCACCGAACTAAAACGAAAAGGAATTAAAATTCGGGTTAAATTTCATTAAACGAATCCCACTTAAACACAAATCATTGCCCAAAAATTCAAAACAGAAAGGGATACATTATATTGACAGAAAACAGTATGGCATATGCTGTAAAAAGAGAACGACAATTTGGAATAAAAGTCAATTAGAATGACCTTTATTTTTGCTGTGAACTAAATGAAGATGCACTCCAATAAACAGGTATTAAGTGAAAAACGGCGATTAATGAAACAATACGCGCAGTTGATTTTAATGAAAATGAAGTGTCCGGTTCAGCGCCGAAATAATCTCGACTATTTCAGGCATCAGCAATTCGACGATTTAGCAATTGTATTTTAACATAATCGGCGTTAAGACTCATGCTTGTGGTCTGTTGTGTTTTTATATGGTTGGGCAGATATATTCGAGTATTTCTTGATTGTTGAGGATCGTGCCTGCAATCGGATATATCGATGTATTTTTGTTTCTGTACGTATCAGCTATTTCGATGCAGCAGCTTTTGAATTCTATGTCCTGGGAGTCGTTTGTCTATATAT
>JAUJYS010000097.1:0-32061 GCA_033995665.1 Melogona broelemanni | reverse complement strand
GGTGAGACTGACTTTCGCTACGCGCCCCACTCGACACCGTATTTTCAGGTCGCTCATGTCTTGAACGTGTAACTTAGACAGAATTTCTTTAAAAAGACTGAAAATAATTCGGCTACCTTAACCACGCCATTCATGATTAGATTTCACAAGGTCGTGTAATTTCGCACCAAAAGTTTATCTCTACATTAATTGCAGCCATCATTATTTACTAACCTATATACTAGTACGATCCATGTCGAATAAGATCAAAAATTTAGTTTTATTAAAAATATTTAATTTCCAAAAAAAAAAAAAAGAAAAACGGGCGATTTTCGGACAATTTTCAATTCACTATTCAAAGTGATGTTGGGTGTTTCATCAAGAGGCTGATTCTGCCAAACTTAATGTAATAATCACACGTGGTAAAAAAATAATAAAATAAAGTCGTTTATTTCAGTTCCACGGAGTCAGGAGGATTATTTTACGAATTTTTTTCTTGTGCGTTTGGCGTGTCGGCAGTCGGATCACGTCCCCGGCATCTAAATATCTATATTCGTCGCCGTTGTTTGTCGCGCTGATATACAGACCTACTGTAAGGACCTACTGTACTGCACGGACGAAAGAGCTATGCCAAACCTTATTAGTAGGTGTATTTTTTTATTTTTTTTTTTTGCATATGTATATGTGCCTATTCTTTTTCGCCAAAGTAGACTGAAAAAGATTTTTAACGGGATTTCCATTTAGTCGCGTAACTGTGAAAGGGGCAAAAAAAAATGCTCCCAACTCGTTATCCCATTCTCATAACCGTATTCATGTACACGAGAAGACGAAAACAGAAACAAAAAACCTCGCCTGACATCAAGTGTTACAAATGATAACAATGAAGAAAATCTGAAAGGCGGAAACGACTTCATCTTTGTGCAAATGGTCTCACGGCAAACTCTTGTCGAATGGAAGCTGGTAATTGAAGACGGATGAAATTTTACAAGAGCAGTCAAGAAATCGACAGTACGTCACGAAAATGTGCGACCTATATAGATTTGGCGCTAGAACGTAATAGTAAATTTCAAATCGGCTCACTTCAAATTCGATTGAAAGGCGGCGTTAGAAGTTTTAATAACCTGCTTCAGTTTGAGGTGAGTGATCTACATTACGTTACTTTTACCCATAATATATTATTTAACAAATAGTGACGTCACCATGTTGCAACCAACATTCACATCGACTACCTAAAACTGATTACAGACCATTACAATGCCGTTACATTTTGAATTATATTAAGTCATATCTGGATAGCAATGAACACGGACACCTAGTATTTTTTATTCGATGGACAATTTCAATCCCACATTTCGATGGAACGACTACAGAGAAGGTGGCAAATCGATAAAAACCAACACGCGTCTCAACTGACAGTCATTCGATGTGTCTAATTGAAAATGGAGCATGTATCCTTAAGGCGATGGGGTTCGTACTTGGTATTCGTACTCAGTCCCGTAGTAGAGACGCGCGCGCGCGCTTTGCACGTGAACGCGGTGAGAAGCAACTAGCCGTGACAATGCTAATGACAGTCGGGCCAAATGAATCGGCAATGCCAATGAAAAATCATTCACGACCGACGCTGGCTGGCTACCAGCCTGCTGCTTGACGACACGTACGAGCAATCGAGATGAAAGGGGTAGAGAATAAATCATTAGAGCGACGTAAATGCAAGACATTTACAATTTTTAAAGCGATTTCCGAATTTCCAATCACATGCACGACATGAATGAGCTTGGCATACAATTACTGTAAGACGAGTCTGAGCCATCAAAGTAGGGCATTCGACTACGAAAATGTACACTAAAAACCAACCACAAAGAAATATCTGAAGACAAACGCTTGAAGGCACATGTCCCTCACCAATTGAAAATATGAAAATTTATTTTATCAATTGCCCAACTGATTGCAGGCATGAGCCAGAACAGTACCGTCTAATTCGGTCCATAACCCGCCATCTCGCTCCGAGAACTCGCCCTGTCATCGCAGCACATCCATCCCCCGCGGTCTCCCGCCCACCCCCGCATCGCCCGGGTCAATACCCGCGCGGCCAATCTGACATCACGTTCAATCAACCAGCTGCTGTGTTCAACATCCCTCACATGGAAATCCGCGACCATTCAACCGCACATAATTACTCAATAAAAAAAAGATAAAAAATTCTCAGCATGGGGGAGGAACCAGAAGTCCCGCCCCCACGTTCGTCATTACAGTATATTAATAGCCATAAAAACAATACTTGAGCGAACCTCAGTCCAATGATAAAACGATAAACCAATAAATAACCAGCCATCACACCACTGGCATTCCGTCCCAGCAATTGGGCAATCATCCATCATTCCTACTACTATAACACACTAAACAATCTCCCAATCAAGTCCATGACCAAAAGTTCCGGATCGCCGCCAGTCGTGTCCAGCCCCCCGGCAGCGTCAGAAATAGCGCCGGAATGTTGCCGGCCATGCCCAGCACTCCTGGCAGTGTCGGGAAGGGTGCTGGCACGTTGAAGGCCAAACTCAGTAGTCATCCAGCAGCACCGGAAGAAGAGCCGGAATGTTACCGGCCATGCCCTGTCCTCCAGCAGCACAAGTGAGGGGTGCCAGAATGCTGTTGTTCGCGCCCAGCACTCCCGGTAGTGATGGGAAGGGTGCCGGCACGTTGAAGGCCGCATCCAGTCGTCCAGCAGCACCAGAAGGAGCGCCCAAATGTTCCTGGCCATGCCCCGTCCTCCAACAGCACAAGCGGGGGCGCCGGAAAGTTGCCGGTTGCACCCAGCACTCCCGGCAGTGCCGGGAAGGGTGCCGGCACATTGAAAGTCGCATCCGGTCTTCCAGCAACACCAGAGGGAGCACCGGAACGTTACTGGCCATGCCCTGTCCTCCAGCAGCACAAGCAGGGGCACTGGAATGTCGCTGGAGCGCTGGAATGTTGTTTGGTCAACAATTCTTGATAGTGTTAGTCCCGATGACGTTTTTGGACCCAGCATCACAAACTGATAATAAAGTCGGCTCAGTTCACTTACTATTCACGTCTTGGCTGCTGCTGGAATCATCGTTGATGTCGAGGGTTCATTGCCGGAAATAAAGCATGGTTACTACCAGCCAAGATTCGCTCCCTGTTCTTCTGTTGTTACAGTATCATTGTCGGTGCCAAAAGTTCACCAAAAGATTGCACCGACACACCAGCATTTCTTTGCTTCCAAAGTGTGCTGCAAAAGTCCGCGACAAAAGTTCTCACCTTACATATTTAATTATCACAGTGCAGCGCAACTTGAGAATCGTTTCTGAAACAGCACTCGCATACGCGTACGACCATCGGCACTCCACATACATTTGTCCGTTCCAGCACACTCGCTCGGGTCAGTTGAGACGGCCCACTGTTGGTGAACAGCAGTGGCGGTGACAGCAGAAAAAGTTCTCACCTCAGTGTGAATTGCCCACGCGAAAATCCATTCAATGCAGCAAAACTGTCAACAAGAGTCATGGCGGCCGCGGCGGTTGTTGATAGTATTAATCCGCCTAGAACACTTGTTGCTCGTCGGGTCAACCGGGTCAGTGAGCTGGCAAACAGCAATGGCGGCCGCGGCGGTTGAAGAGGGAGAAATGTCGTCACGTATCCGGTTCTGGTGAGGGTCACCCGCACAGTTCGTGGGCATGCGGGTCCAGCGCGTAAGAGGGCCGGGTTAGTTCTTATCCCACAATCAGTTAGTTCATCAGGTTCACAAGAGTTCGACGTTCAAAAGAACTATTCCATCGCTCACCTAGCCCGCACACGCTGTGTGTAGACCCTCGGGTCCCTTCGGGCTGACCCACGACCCGGCGATGACCCACACACACCCAGTTAGGAAGATTAGGCCTAGCGATTCACGCGGAAACTGTCACAATCGCCGGGGAAAGCGCCGCACCAAAACTCACTGTGTCCCGTCAATGTAGAAGAAATGTTGCGTTCTTCGCTTAATTGGCCCACAAAACAGTGCAAGTTGAGAGAATCCGTTGAGGCAGCAGCACTTGTCCGTCTCACCTCATGCAATTAATAGTTAATCCACAGAGCAGCGCGATTTGAGAATGTTTGAGCACACAAAAACAATGGGAGAATGTTCTCTTTCGAGTTTGATTCCCAATGCGCCCAACGAGGGGGGCGGGCGATATTGCATCACCCATACTCCAACGTCGCCGCGGCTCTCCGTGGAAGAATTACCTCCGCCTTCCTCTTCTTCATTGTCCGACCTTATTCATCGCCGCACGGCCAATCCACCGTTTTCCGGACAAAATGTCGAGTTCACCTTCGCCGCTGTTCTCTTTTTCATCGCAGCCACATCGCGCTTTTCTTCAACATTTGGCCGAGGGTTCCGGACCGGTTTCCACGGTACATAAATTAACTAATTGATTGAGGGATGAGTGAGTGACACTCAGAAAATAATATTTTTAAAAAATGGTAATTATAATTTCAATGTGGCGGATGAATTATCACCAGTACCTGGGATCAAATAAAAAATAACCCACGCTGGGAATCGAGCCCGGTGCTGCCTAACCGCAACCGGTTGCCTTACCGACTTGGCTACGGCCAATCGTACAATTGAATAATTAAATATGAATAAATTACTTGATAATTCAATATGTTTTTAAGTAAAACGAATTGATGGTGGGAATACAGCATATTGCATATTTATAAATAGAAGATTTCAGAGAGCATTCTGACGAGCAACAGAGATTTTTTTTCGAAAATCCATGCGCCTCCACCTGCTTAATATGCGGCTGAAAATAAATTCCGATCCTCGAGAGCCACCCAATTATTTTTTAATTTTCAAAATAGCTGTTCGTCGTAGCAAGTTCATCGATGCGAAGTAGGCGCGCGTTTTAATAGCGAGTAATTTAATTAATAACCGTACAAATTAACTCGACGCCCACCACCACCTCCATCACCACCGCCACCACCTCCCGTTTTATTCATTCATAACGGTAGTCCGCGGCCGTGGGAATATGACCCAAATAATTATAACCGTGCGGCGCAGTCTCCGAAAACGTGAACGTGAACATCGATTGCAACGTGCGTGGATATTCAGCAGGGTTCTAGTTGGTACCTGATTGTAAATTGGAGCGCAGGCCGGGTTGTACAGGTGTGACGTCCAATTTTTCTCTTTTAACGTATTGTACCATTGATCTTTAACCAATCTCTTTTTTAGGACTCCTTTTTTTGTAATTTGTAATTTTTTGTACTTTTTATTATTATTATTTTTTTTTTTTTTAAATCACCGTAGCGCCTAGTGCACTACAGGATTACTGCACTCTCATATCTCTATTTATATGTGCGAGGGACATGGAAGGGAAGGGAAGAGGGATGCAGCTGGAATAGCCAGACTGCAGGATCCACCCCTAAGCTCTGGACTCCCTAGTGGAAGCTTAGGGGTGACGCCAGTATCCCAGGCTAACGAATAAATGAAAGCCTGCGCCGGGAATCGAACCAGGGACCGTCCGCTTCGTAGGATGTGACCATACCCACTAAGCCTACTTAAATTTTAGGTAATTTCCACACTTGCTGTCTTAACAGTCTTTTCGGCGTGCAACACAAATTCAAAAAGTAATTCATGAAGATCAGAAGTAGCCTAGGAATATGTCACTAATATGATGTAGTTGGGCGCCCCATTAAATTAAAAAGGAAACAGTCAGCGAAATTCGATGTGAATTAACTATGCAGAATATGCAGAAATAAATTCTGAGCACCCCGGATTCATCTTCGTCTAAATCAGTAATTTCACTGTCCATTCTTGACAACCGAAGCCTAAAGTTATTTATTTCGAAATGAGCGTGCATTAATTCACGTACAATAAAGAACAGAAAACCCCTGCTAAACCAATGGAAATGAAAAATTCCAATTCATTCTAGCTCAATGTGCCGTATTTGACATAACGCTCAGATGAGCGAAAGAGGTCGCGTTGCTGACCAGTTTTTTCCGTGACATTAGCGCGACGGAATTTATGAAAATATCAGTGCACGTCCGCTGCACCATTAACGGAGCAAGTTCAAGCGGGACACGAATTCCTTCCGGTGCTATCCAGTCACAGATTAAAAATTTATACAATAAGCCAGAGGAATTAGCCCCGTAATACCAATATCGATTCGCAAAACATTTAGGAATTTTGGTGGGCAAGGTGAAATGACCAAAAGTTGTGACTTCAAACCGAAATTGAAAACATGTATTTGTGTCGAAAATAAGCCACCCATATCTACAACATAAGAACGACCGTTCGTTTTTTGTATGTATCTCCGTGTGACTATGACTCTGTGATGAGAATGGTACTTGGCTCTCATGCAGGAGTTGGACAAAATAATGGGAATAGCTCTATAAGGTGCTCAAACAGATCTGTTTCCATTATTTTGTCCAATCCCTGTAGCGCCCCCGCCTTCGAATCATTATGTAAACAAAACTTCGGCCTGAACGCGTACCACAACCATGCAATAAATAAATGACTCGGATTTCACTCCAGGTGGGGCGGGGGCTGACTGGCGTCTATTGCTGCACCCATGCCTCCTTTAACCTCCGCGGTATTGCCCGTCTTGGCGGTCTTTCGCCAACCATTTCGCTTTTCAATTGCGCTAGCGCGGATTTGGTTTCACAATTTTTCCCTCCCCAATATCCCGGGCGAAGCCGGGTCCATTTTTCTAGTAGTCAATAATATTAGAAAATATAAATCTGTATTTTCCCATGCACTTCGGATTACGCAGATAAATATTTTAAAGTTCTCCACCATGATTAACTAGGGAGATAATTGCGTAGAATAAAATATTTTAACATTATCATTTCTTCGGCAACGACAACCGGATAGAGCGCCTGTCTACGGAACAAAGGGTTGAGTGTGTTCGAGCCCCAATAGGTCCACTTACCGTACAAAAACACGAAAATAATTTTTTTTTTTCTAATCAATTAAAAAATATAGCTAACATTCTAAACAAGGTCACAGTCAGCGTAGCTGTTCCAGACTACGAACGACTACCTGACCGACCATCGAATGAATATCTGAATTGGTGGGGTGGATGGAGAAGAAGAGTGACTGTCAAATATTTTGTCAATGACGCTGCATTCCGGCAAGCGAAAACACCCATTACCGACGTTATTAGAATTCCTATAGAAAAATAAACACTACCGTTCAATGTCAGCCCCCACGGGGCTACACTATTGCAAATTCCTCGAATATCTAACGTCGCGTGCACACGCGCAACTTTGCAAATTTTCTCCGTTCGAAACAATGCTTTCGTACTCGTCGAGTCACCTCGACCCCGCTCGAGCAAGTTTAGCAAACCGTTAGAGATACTCCACATTTTCATGTGTGACACTAGAAAGAACCAAGATTTAAATTCGGATTCGGTTCTGCGGATGACGACAAAGTTTTCCTCGGGGAAAAAAAACATAATTGAAGTGGACTTGCAACCCTCATACAAATTTGATTCGAACGCACGCATCAATCGGTTCGACAAATCGAACTAAGCCCGGTATAACGAAATCACTCTGACGGAAATCATTTAGTTAAACACTCTTATCTTAATAACCATGCCGATAAATCGGACTGTCGCTCAATTTTTCATAGAAACTTTACACTCCAAAGACGTACACAGAAACGCAATCTAATGATAGTTCACGGAAATATGTTTAAAAAACAGTTTCCTGCAACTCAGCTGTAACACAAGTCAGCAAACAAGCGTGGATGTTCGCAAATGCTAAGCAATTCCAACTGAAATTTCCCAATGAAACGCGCTACAAAGGAAAAAATTCAAGAACAAAAACCATCATAACTATGCCTTTTGTGGCGAAGTAGACGAAATAAAGACGCAAACTTTCCATTGTTTGTATAACAAGAACGCGTTAATGTCTACAAGCGTACACTGTGCGCCGATAAATTGTAGTCGCGCAACTCGCAAGGTAAACTTAAAAGTCAATTGAATGTGGCCGAAATAATACCAAGAAGAAATATCGACTTACGCGGTTACAATCTAAACAATATTAGAGATTTGTAAAGGCCGAGACGCACTGAGCAAAATAAAAATAAAAGAAATAAGAAGAACGCAGATATGTTCCGAGATAACATTATTTACGTTTAGCCAGCGCCTCCGAACAATACCGCCACAAAGTGTTGAAACGGTCTCATTCTCTCCGCTTCCCTATAATCACGATGGAAAGTTTCGGTGCTCGTTACTGGAGGCCGGCGTGAAAGTAACAATAAATGAAATCCGCGCTTTGTGCAATTTAGAAGGATTCACGTGAAACCCGAGTCGGATGCCAATGTGTGGGGAGAGAGAGAGAGAGAGTGAGTCTGATTGTGTTTGGGGAGTCGATATCGAGCCGGGCACACACAAGAGGCGCGCTGGCGCCGACGGCTTTGGCCACCAGTAACCAACCGCACGTGACGATTGGTACGTGGTGGTTGGTGGTGACGCGCGGCGGCAGCGTCGTATCGATGTGTATGTGTGCCGATGATTATTCGCCGTGGCGAGCAGCCGCTGGCGTGTGAGACCCGAGAGCGGGGGCAAGCGAAAGGGGTACCACAGCTTCCCTGAGACCACCAGTGAAATTAAAAATCTTTCACAATTCCCGGGGGATTCCTGTTATATAAAATTGAAGCACATTACACAACGAAATGAAAAGCTTAGGCATAAACTCTTGAAAAATTGAGAAAATCGATTAAATAACGACTGTCTCTACGTGTATCTTATACACCACCATCGTTTGATAAACTCTTAAGCTTTTTGATTCAGCGTCATGCTGTGTACAAATTTTTTATAAATATAGAATGTGACAACGTCGTAGCCCAGTCCAAATTGCGACCGACTGTGATATGACGATCCCTGGTACGATTCCAGGCGCGGGATCTCTTTTTATTTATTCAATCCCGGGATACAAGCCAATAGGTGTCTCTCGCTATAACGGTCAAGTTCCATGAAGGGTACACAACGTCCTGTAATTATATTCATTTCAGCGATTGATTCTTCTCCGTAACCATTCAAGTTCTAGTGTTTTAAAAAATCCGTTAACATTAAATGGCGGTTACAATACCGACTGGTCTACAAGTCGCGCATGAAAAACATATCCATTGCTAAGGCAAGTGTTAGTTTTAGGTTTGAATAGTATTTTGTCATGGTATTACATTATTTGAGCAGACTAATAAAAATTGGGTCAAATGACGGATTTAAAAGGGGGCCTGAGGATGGAGACGCCGGATCCGAGGAGGCGCGAGAAAAGAGAAGCAATAAGCAAGCGTGAGGACCGCGCGCGCGCAATCCAATTTGCGGTCCGATGAAAGGAAGAATTTCTGCCCTCGTCAGCAATCGTGCCCACAGAAAAAGGTGCGCGCTTAGCAGAATTAGAGGCGATCTTTGTGGAGGGAACGCTTTGGCGCCACTTTCCATCTGTTTACGTGAGGAAATAACGTGGCGCGAGGTAAAAAAAAAATGTTGCCAGCTGAGAACGACACTATCGAAAGCATCAACTTCTTATTAGAAATTAGGCAATCCATTGAGTTGGGCAGGGCTGGCGTCTTAATAGTTTCGTCACGCTAAGATAACGATATCTATAAGAGAACCCATTATCTTCTAAATTCTGCGCTTATAATATATAGGATCAAAGATGTATTATTTTTTTAAATAATTTTTATAATCATTTCTATTAATTTTTGTTCAGAAAATCTTGGTCTGCGATACTATCTGATTTTTATTTTAAATTCGACGCAAGAATTCCAGTGTATGGAAATTGTAACGAATTGTAGTGCAACACGCTTCAATATGGCATCCGAGATTGCCCGACGCGGGCTGCAATGCATTTGCAATCGGAAGCACGCTACATCAACAAAAGGCGCCGCTGCCCCCGACATGGCAAACTGGAAGGAAGCACTACATTGTGTGATTGCCTCAAACGAGGAGCAACTCATTTGCATTGTGGAAACATACATTCGCTGCGCTGGATTAGAGGACTGCTGCGCCAGAGATGGCAAATTGGAAGTCATGATTTGTGTGATTGCCTTTTCACGGGGGCAGTAATTCAGTCACATTGGCAATGAACGTGTTCGCCGAGTATTTTGCATTACGTACACAACCCTAACACTACCTTAATCGCGTCTTAAATATGATTCTCACTTAAATATGAAATATGATTAACTGCTTTAATTATCTACTTATTTTAATGATGTGATTACTTACTCCTAGGATCTAGAAAAATTATCTTATTCGCCATATATTTCAAAATTATTCCAATTATCTAAATACAGAAGATCACAATTTCATACCTTACTATCCTGCGTTCAAGGTTTTCCTTTTGATTCGCCAAATACCCCCCAATTTACTACGCAAGTGCAATTCCCGAATTCCGCGACCATAAATTACCCGGCACTTCACTTTAAGAAGCAATTTCTATGCACGCGAACAGTCAAGTCGGAACTTTTAACTCGATGAGCGACGAGTCAGACTGATTCCAATCTGGGGAAATTTCTTTGTAACAAAAGCACCCAAAAGTGGCATAAATAAAGCGTCGAGACTAGCTACTACTGGAAGGAAGCCTCGGCCATCACAAAGGATTCGCCCACACGGGACTCTACGGTAAATGATCGATACACTTGCAAGAATGTCACCTAGCATCAAGGTTGCCCCCCACCCCTCCCCACATCCCACACACACAAATTTCCAACGCTCTCTTGACTATGTGCGCATCGTCGTATAACGGCATTAGACGGGGCGAGTCAGTGTTCTTGGCCGTCTGCCTTTTTGACGTGAGCCTGCTCGCGTTTCCCGTCTAACAACAAGGCGAGTAATTAGTGTACTCAGCTCCCGGATAATTAACGCCCCGCGCGCATGGCATACTCAGAGACGAAACTTGGGCCGGCATCTTTTGTAGCCAACATTGTTGATGGAGATATTTGCCGCCAGACACAAAGGAAGCTAACGGAAAATTTACGTCACCTAATTCCCACTAAATTCAACAGTATAGACGACAGCTTCGAGAGATATTCACATAGAAAAATTAATAATGCAAATGCCTCGTCTTTACAAATGCCTTTAACCAAATGATCATTTCCATGCTTAACTAAAAATCTTAAATTATGATCGTGTACTTTTAAATAATTTTTTTAATTTCCAGACACTGTTGTAAATAACACTACATAATATTATTTATTCCTCGCGTTGCTTTGGCAATTTCTGAGGGACACGTTTTCACCGAAAGTCCGGGATCGAATAAACGAGAATCCGTGTCGGGAATCGAACCAGGGATCGCCTAAACGTAGCCACATGCAAAACTGACAGGGCTACGACGAGTTGTACGTCGTTTACAAAATAAATATGAACTGCTGGAAATTAATTAATTTCCATGCAATAAAATAATTGAATAGCTTAAATGAGCCAACATAACAGAATTATATCATTCCGAATTAATGATTAGCAGATAAATTGCAAATGTCTGTTCGTTACAAACAAAGCATCGCACATCATGCAGCTAAATCAATTACAAAATATTATAGCTTCCTGGTAGCCCCCACCCGCAGTCAGCTACGCTCATACCAGCTACAAACAATTCCGATTGAGCAACGAATAAAACCCCGAGATCCCGGATTGCGCCACGGTCCGCCGCAGCAGCGTTGACCCATTCCTTAGCCGGGACGACATTAGGGCGGAAACAACCGGCACGAATGTAACCGTGACTACGGGCGGGCCGCCGGCGACCGTCCGTCCGTCAAACGAGAGAGTCCCCGGACGCCTGTCGTCGTGGTCGTCGCCGGAGCGAACGACAGCAAGAGCCGGCATAGCGAAGGGGTAACGCGGGAGAGACAGAGAGATCAACGACAGTCGGGGTGTGGCCGCGCGGCATCTCTCTTCGTCCGTGCCCCGGCCTAATGGCTTCGCTCTCGACGCTGGCGGCACGCTTGTATTATTAGCACATGACGTCTCAGCTTCTGCGCGCGTCAACGCCGCGGGATGGTAACGTTGGGGTCGGCCGCCTCTCTCGTTAGGCGACGCCGCCATTTACGTAACGGGGGTCATACAGCAAAACGACAAGCGTATATAAGATTAAAGAATTATACTCTAATTTTGCATACCGTATTCAAAAGTACATACAGATAAAAGTTAAAGTGAAAGAGGAGATCATGATAGATGATTAATTACGATCAACAAAACTTTTTTTGCAACATTTTCGTGCATTTTATCTATGCTCTTCTAACTATGAGTAGATTACCAATTACCTGAATATCCTACGAACGGATAATTAAGTCGAATTTGTGAATTTCAACGTAACCAATGGTCTAACGGGAAAACCTCTCCGAATAATTATCGCCGTCAACTTACCTATAATAAAAAAGAAGAAAAAAAATGAAATTAGTGTTACAATAATAAATACATCACACATTGTACAAAATAAGCTATACTTGATTCTAATAAATATTCTTTCAAATGTTCTCTCTAACTCAGTCATAAAAGACTGTCTAATGTTTGGTTAAGGATAATTTTCAACGAATTTGTTTAAGTGCATCTGCATGAAGTTGGAAAATGCAACTCAACATTTTCTTTCGTGAGTATTATTTGGGGGCTTCGTTTTCGCAGAAGTCTATGCTCTACGCTTAGCAACCATGTATTTTTAATACCGTTACATCGTCAGCAGTGTCAACGCAAATGACCTTCGAGATGACCAAGCAGATCGCCGTATGCATCTCGAAATGTCGCCAGGTCAATTTGAATGAGAGCTCCGAAATTTTGCTATTCAGCCAGAGTACAGCGACCCACTCTACAATCGCCCTACACCAACCAAAAAAAAAAAGCTGAAATTGATTTTCCACAAGTCCCACTTCGTTTTGCCAAGAAATCTCTCCCTGCCCAGTCGAGTACGATAGTGTATACATTCGAGCTCGTATGTATCGATGAAACACGGCGTATGGGGAATTTACGCTGATTGCCTGGTATAGATCAGGCAGAAACCCTCCGCACCTCCCCTACACCAAACTGAATGAAGCCGGCGGATTGGCTTCGCGATTCAGCTCGCGAAATGTGGCCGAGCCGGTTGGATCACGAGTGACAAAAGGGCGAGCGGGCGAAGACGCGCAACAGCACGGCGGAGTCAACAAAGTGAAAGGATAAATAAGCAACCGCGTTCCCAAGAAAGGTGCCTCGGTCGCGTTGCTCTGGCTGATTTGAATAGCGCCCGAATGGAACTGTATTCGATTCCTAATGAAGTCTCGCGGGAAACTAGGGCAAAACACCACCGAACATGGGAACATCAGATAACCACAGTGTATCGATCGTCAACCGTAGCCGGTACAATTTACGAGATTCCAATCAAAGTGAGGCTATGCATTGGCCACCTTTCCAAAAAATATTTCTTGGATAAAGATAAAACGTTATTTGGCGAAGAGGAACTTTTATTTCTTAAACACAGTCCTTATAGAAAACGCCAGTTCAGCGAGCATGCATCAAAAGAGTCCTTCTTATTCAAAAATTCTTAAAATGTTTTAGTTTCTTTGAAACACTCTAATAGTACGAGTTGTCGTAGTCGATAGAGTAGTCTGTATTCGACCGGGTACGGTGCGGTGGTTCCGAGTTCGATTCCCGGCGCCGGTTCTCGTTTAATAGATCCCAGGTTACTGGTGAAAATGAGCAAGTCGCATAGTGCCATGGCAACGCTAGGGGTGCATAATCTCCTGTAGTGATATTCATTACAATCGGGGGAAAAATATAAGATTGCATTGCAATATAAAACCGAGGCAATTTTAAAACATCTGAGACTTTTGAAATGTCAATCCCGCTTTAAACGACGATAACACATTTCTCACATCACAATAACGTCTACGTCAGCGCCAGAACACACACACGCATACACACAAAGCCCTTTTAGGCCTAGATAATCGACCGTGGTCTCACGCAGAGATTAATCTCAATTAACGTCGGCAGTCGACATTCGCGTGAGGCTCACCGCTGAGCATGCGCGCGTCTCGCGGCCCCCATAGACAGGCCGATTAAATGCGTCCGCAAACGCAGCGCAGGCCCTCTCACAAGCGTTTCGATACACACCATTTCCGTGTATCTATACACATACGGTATAAACGCGCCAATGTACATGTACATACAGACCGGCGTTCACGTCACATATATTATTATTCCCTGCAACAATTTTAAATTTGGATGGCGGCCAATTCGCGCATACAACAGCGGCGCATTACTCATACAAGACCACCACGGCCAACCAAAAAAAAAAGAAGCAAACTCTACGCTGTTGGAAACGGCTCCCGCGGCCGTACACAAATGAATGGCGTGCCCCCGAACGTCAGAGAGGGGCCATCTTATTTTTTTTTTTTACGACCGTCCCAAAATTAGAAACCGGGTCCGGCCCCTCCGACGTATCGGCTTTGTCGTGAGTGAAAGCCGAAAAAAAGACGGCCGATTAACCCTCACCGTTACGCACAGCTCGGGCGCCCATTTTTCTTTCGGTCCATAGTTGGGGCGGGCAAAAAAAATATATTTCAGACAACGGTTTCCTTCGCGCATAACGACTGCGAATCACGCAACTGGCGCGGCTGGCGGTGCTGCGAGATGGAAAGAAGACTATAAAAGTTTTCGATGTTATCGAGGTCAAGGTGGCCGATATAAAACGAGGTTTGAGGTGAAGTACGAGCAACCCGTAGTTGACGACACCCCCAAAACGAAAAATATAGGGTTACGTTCCCATTGTATCAACATGCTAGAATAAAATGTCTTAACTCAGCCAAAAGCGAAGTTCGCTTAACCACGTAGTTTTACGGACTATACAAAATAAAATTAACGGATGATAAAGCATAAAATACCCTGAAACTCCAATAAAATTATTTCCAATTTTCTGGTGCTTTGTAGAGCGCCACATTTGGAACCAAACATAACAGACATCTATCCCAGGTCAAATAAAGTGTATAGCGCCATCTGGTGACAACGCGAAATACGACTAGCACTACCGTGAATGGGACTAAGTTATGAACTAACCGCAATTCCAAAAGCTGTTTTCGAAATTCGATGCAGTTTATAAATGCATGAAGTCGAGGCTCAGCAACACACGAATGGTCTAACGAATGGCGGCAGCGACTAGACAGTACGCGCAAACAGTTTAATGCAAATTTATTCGACATGGTTTCCCCGCTTTCCACCAAACTGGATGTGGTGGAGGAGGGAGGGAGGGGGGAGGGGGCTTTCACAAAGAATCTGACATCAAACCGAAAGTGCAGGCATCGCTTACTAAAATCCATATGTAACGTTGACGTATGAGAGAACCTCGGTGTTCCATATGTAGATAGAGCGCCACCTACATTCGACCACGGTAGAAGGACGACCGTGTGCAAATTAGCCCGCTTCCAGGCACACACCACTTCGCAAAACACTTTTCGCTGTTTTCAGCTGCGTCTGTCAAGAAATTTGTTATTCGTGCGCAACCAAATCCATCTTGGATATACATGTACGGGCACCATTTTTTTTTTTTTTGGGCCTACTCAGTTCTTTTCTTGGAGACTTTTATGCAGGGTCGACGGGTACACGGTACCCCAGGAGAAACACCGCACGGGATGTGGGAACCGGACAGACGTGGATGGAGGCACCACCGTCTTCTCAACCAAACAACTCCGAGCTGCCGCGATTCGAACTCGTCTTCAGTTTGTATCAATACCGCCTTCAAACATTCATTTTAGCCGGCAAATCCACTCGGCATGAATAATGGATTCGTTTGCATTACGCCCCCTTCCCCACCACCCGCGATTCGTATACACATAGTGCGCAGAAGAGACGCAGCATCCCAGGTGCATCCCTAGTTACGGTTGTGTTGACGACAGAAACACACGAAACTCGCGGGGGAAAGTCAGCAAGTTTCAGCAAACGATTCACCGCCAAGCGGTTTGGCATATACTCTTTCTCATCGAATAAGTAAATCAATTTTATTTCATATTTTATAATAATCTTGGACCTAGATCTACAGTTTCTTCTTCCGCATCGTTTAGAGGTATTCGATCCCTTCGTGTCACCTGTACACAAAGGTGTCACAGAGGGGTACATAATTTCCAGTTGTAAGATTCACTACAGTGATGGGAATTTCGAAAAAAAAATAAACCAAAATATGATTCCACCAAAACTCATTATGCATTATCGCATAATGCCAAATATAATGTCCACAAACAATTCCATTAAAAGTTAAAAATTATCAGATAGGCATAAACTTGCTATAAAAATTGCCATGATAAAAATAAGCTTTAGTTCGATGAATATCTAAGTTTTACTTTATTATTATTTTATTTTACAGTATATTTTTATATTTAAATGTGTATGATTTATATGAAGTAATCACCTCGCCGATGTATTTTGGCAATTTCGCACATGATGAGCAAAGAAAGAAAACCGAGTGTTAGAACTTTTAGATGCTCTTAAGATGATTTTTTTGACTCATCAAAGTCATTCCACAGGCAGCTGGTTTTCTTTAAATTGATCAGTGGTTCACATCTGTCCGCGGCGAATCCTGGTTGGCGTCAGAGTGAGAATATCAAGTGAATCGCGTTTGAGAGGATGTAGGGAGGTGGGATGGGGAACTTCGGGCTTGTTTGGCACTGTCGAATATGATGTCGAATATGATTATTTGTTTAGGTTTGAGACGAATGGCATTGGCCGCCACCTGGGGCAACAACAACAAAATACGCAAAGGCGAAAGCGAAGAGGCATCACAAAAAATCGAGAATTTCCGCTGGCATCGAAGAAAACCGTTAATGAATGCTTCTTCGACAATGGCCTTCTTCGTACTGCTACGTAGACCGAAAATTATTTTTCATATATATTTTAATTTCTATAAAGATGACATTGAAATATCATTTTTCTTCAAGTACGTAACGGCTGTGACGGGATTTAACCGCATTGAGTAGATGGACGATCTCAGTTGGTTGTAAATCGCCAGCACAGAAATATAAGAGAACTAGTAAATGTGCCCGGCTACTTCCGGGGTAAGGTGAGACACGGAAATGGTTCCACAATTTATTTTTGACGTTGTGAAATAACACGTGTTTATATGGGCGAAAGGCATTAGAGAAATTTTTGGAAAATTTAAATTATTATTTCAGCTCCTGTTTGATCTTTAGCTATGAAACCAAAACGACCGTAAACAATGGAAACCATTTTAAATTTTATCATCAAATAATATTTTGTTTTGGATCGCAAAATTGGTTCCCCAATAAACCAATCGATATTTTATTTCGAACATTTTATTTCGAACAGAACAGAGGAACATTTTTGTTCCTCTGTCCAACCTCGCAAGTCTCAAGGGGGTATAGGCTAACGTGGGGTATCTAGAGCAGAGTTAGCTGGGTGTCGCTATAGCAAGTTCACCGTCCGCACCTCGTGAGACTAAGCTAAGCTACAGCTACGTTCAGGTTTGCGAGGTTGTGAAGGTGAACCCACTGTGATGTTGGTGAAAACACGTTGGTTGAAAACACGCAGAGACATATGTAGAGTCAATTGAGATAAACTGATTATACGTAAATAAAATCAGCGATTTTAAAGTCCGATAGTAAGACACTTTTAATCCGTCAGGTACAGAGGAAACAAATACACATTCCTCTGTTTTCCTCTGTTTCCTCTGTACCTGACGGATTAAAAGTGTCTTACTATCGGACTTTAAAATCACTGGCTTTATTTACGTTTAATCCGTTTTTCTCAATTATTTATTCCATATTAGTACGGGTTGAGTTAGGAGCCGTTTGACAGAAATATAAGCTAGTCAGCCCAACTGTTGTTAAATTGGTGAGCGTCTGTGTTTTACAGGAAGCCGCGTTCAGGGGGAACTTTCCAAAAGCGTGGTATTCGAGACGGTCAGCATTCATCCGTAGGTTTCGCGGTGGAGGTTCAACCGGTATCATACCGTCATATATTTAAAACATAATAATAATAAAAACTCTCAATCGTTCAAAGATTTTTAAAAGCCAGATATCGGAAAAACTCTGAATTGCAAAAACGTACTGTCTACCAAAATAGGGAATGCCGAAATCCTATACAAAAAAAATGTTTATTATTTTCTTCAGTATGCAATGAATATATTTTCATCGCGTTGAAGTACGCCTATGTAGGGCCAACGTCTTCAAATGCCCACAATCAGACAGTTCGTTCAAAATTTTGCCGGCAAATTGGGAAAGGACTGGCTGCTTGAGAATCTGCTCGTACATAAACGTAAGAGTAGAAAGTGGTTTCAAGGGTTAAAAAAATAAATAAACTTATATTGAATCTTATTTCAAAATACCTCTCTATAAATAACGCGTCTGGAGGATTTTCGAATGCCTCCCGACTACTTTCCAAGTTTTCTAGAATACGTCTCCAGAAACAAAAAAAAAACACGCGAGATATTTTGGCAAGCGATTCTGCTTACTTTGCAATAAAATAAAATCAGCCTAGTGGCATAATACAGGCGGCGAAAATGCCGAGCCACGTTACATATGGATTCTTTGACTATACTCACGAACATATTGTAATTTTCGTTTCGACTATACCAGTATGCCTATATATACACCGTGCTGCTAACGCACGTACGCATGCCTCGCTAACCGATTACATGTACGGCATGCCGAAGCCATATTCGGCAGTCTCCAAGTCTAATGCGCTTTAAAACGAAGTTATTAGCATAGTGGCGGCTGGGTTCGTAAATGAATTATGGGGAAAATTTTCTTTTAAGTTGCACTTGCCAGTGCTCGAACTGGTAGATTTCCAGTTTATAGCCCAAACAAATAATGGGAAAGAACTGTCGTGCGGAATATTTTTAATATCGGGCTGAATGTGCGCTTGGAACACTATAATCAAGTTAACTCACTTATCTTTAAAAAAAACATAAACATGCATAATTCGGTAATAATAGAAGAGCGCCAAAAAAAGGAGTAATACTATCATAAAAATAAAAAACCGAATGGGCTCTGGGCGTTACTTTTCTCTATTCTATATTCAATTCATTTATATTTTGATATTTTATATTTAACGATGCTGCTTGTAAACGACTGCTGCAAGAAATTGCTAATGCTCGTTATACGCGTATGTACACAAATGTATAATCCGCTTTAATAAATGCTTTACATTTACATGTGTATTAAACTGGGTATAATTTAAGACAACGGCCCGTGCACACAATATGAGATTATCAAGAAATACTTGCACAGTAGCAGTTGGCCTTCACGTTAATCTCGAAGAATAACGTGGTGGCCAATTAGGGTCATGTTAAATCTCGAAGAAAGACTGATGTGATGTGGTATCAGAACAACAATGCAAAACTAAGGGACAAGGGGGCAGCTTCAACCAATCGGAACATTCCATTGTCATTCAATTTCGAAAGCACTTCGGAATAATTTTGGTAATGGCGAGTACTCATCTGGCTACATTCACGAAAAAAATTGTTAAATCCATAAACAACAAATTATCCGATATTAAATTGTGGTATCCCAGAGCAAAGCCTATTGCGCAATCGACTAGGTGAAGCTTTTCATTTAGTGCAAGTTTCACGAACGCACGACTCTACAATCTCAGCATCCGGATATACAAAATATGCAGGGTATTTTTTTCCAACCCCCTAATCTGAACACGGTGTGCGTGCACGCTCGTGATAGAGGCCTTAGTGTCCATCAATTTTGAACAAAAAAAATATTGCAAGAGCTCCGATTTCGCGAATGCGAGTCACAACAATTGCGATGTTTCGTTACCAAGTGCTCCATTGGTCGTTGCCATGGCAACGGCCAAAAAAATAAACTCGCATTTTTACTAACACTGATTCCATCAAATGCCGACCTTGGTGCGGATGAGGGAGGATGGGGGAGCAGAATAAAGAATGCATAAGCCTCCCCCACCCACTCTTCCTTCTCATCCCTTTCGACCCACCAGCAGTTTCTATATACAGTAGACCCCGTATTAGAATATATACTGTATATTCATGGTTCGGTGAAAGTGCGACGACGTCTTGTTATCACAAGCGCATTTTTTTATCTGCCGTGTTTTGGTTCTGCTCCGACTTACATTCACAAATGGAAACACATTCGCCCAGCGCCTTCCCCTTACTTTGTTGCTGCTTAATTCTTAACGGCGTAACAAAAAAACACAAATTGTCTTGGTACGTCCGCGAATAGGCCTAAAATGCCTTAAAGTACAAAGTGGATCGTAAGGAATATTGGCCTGAGGGAAATGCCGGGCTGGAGAATTGCCAGCGAAGGATAAGATCGTCAGAATTTGTTGCAGAAATTTAGTTTTACTGCCAGAAACGTGGCACATTAAACAAAATACAACATTTCGCGGACAAAATGTATTGTCATCAGCTGCATAAAGTTTTCAAAAAGTAAGACAATGACTAATTTGGTGGAGATAACCTAACGGATCGTCGGGAATATCATGCAACATTCAAGTATTTGCGTACTTCGCAGACGGGTGGCAATTCTCGACAACAAAATTTAAATAACGTTGCCCTCAGGTTCAGTCAAAAATCCGGCGTTACTCGAAATTTTATCTGCTGCTCAAGTTCGCTACACATTTTATATGGCCCTCGCTGTGCAGCCAATAGGGCATGAGAGAATAATTTGTCAAGCTAGAACCGGAAGGCACCTATAAAACTGTCCGGATATTGCCTTTCCAAATCGCGGAAGAGGATAATCGGATGACACCAAGGTCACGCATGCAGCGGCGAGTGGAAGCCAGAATCGGTCCGCGTCGAACAAAACAGAAAGCCTGGCAAGACCACTTTTGCACACTAGACATAGTTTTCACTACGCTCCCAACTCAGAAATATTCGCTCGGTATCATCGCGAGCAAAGACACAACATTGGTACAATTGAAATGAAAACAAACAGAACCATCTATATTTCGTATTTTGAGTAATGCCGATCAAGCACGTCAAATACTCTGTGAAGCGCCAAATTGTTCCACTTGCGTTTTCATAGGAAACTTCTAAAGTATTACGTAGAAAACACACGCACTGGCACAACTGCAGTACCAGTTTGGGTACCGCCAAGACAGTGGTGAGTTTTCAAATGTAATTTCTTCATAATTCCAAGCGTTCAACTTTGCTAAGCGCCTATTGGCCAACTGAACTGGGCAACTGAAAAGCATGTGCTTTAAAGAAGTCTCTCGCTAATGGAAGCGTTTTATAACTCCCGTTAAAATATACTCATACGTAAAGATATTTTGCATACAACTGACTATGCCAACGCACGCTTGACTTGAGATAGGCGGCGCGGAGGGAATCCACTCTCCACATGCAGACTTTCTGGAAACGGCAACTTTAAACAAACAATGTGTAATTCTTAGAACGCGGCACTGATCTGATATAATTGATTTTCGAAACAATTTCTGATTGCTGGAAATGTTTGCGAAGTAAAGTTCCTAGGAACTCTGAAGAAATTACGGTATTTAGGTAAAGTCGAAGAACGCTGTAAATCCAGCGATGAAGTAATTGTAATTGTAATTCTAAAGATGTAATTGTAATTGTAGGTATTATCACATCAGATGCACATTAATTGGGAGAAACTTATTTCTTTGACGACGTAAACACAAATGAAACAAATGGAAATTTTGCAAAACATTTCAAGCCATATTTCGCGCAGAAAAATAATTCGAACTACTTTTCTGAATAAATCAGCACGTGAGAAAAATTGCGCACGCGCATCCTAATTTGCACAGTCAACATGAACGACCACAAGATTGCGCTACGCGAATCCCTGTTCACAGTCAAAGAAAATGTTCCTGGCTCATTGACGAGGAGCAATCAGATGAGACATCCAGTCTCGGTATAAATGCAGCAGGCCAGAATTTTGAACTCGAAGGTTAACCCTGACAAAAATCGATGACGTCAGCAGAGCAAGTTCCGGCAATTTTTCGAATGACTCTCGTTGGCCCGGGCATCCCTTGTTGAAGGTGCTATAATGAAAAAGCTGTTAAGCGCCACCGCTGACACGAAGTTTCCAATCTACCACCCCACCAACACCACCTCGAGCCTGTACACTGTCGAAGCCATCGTCAGACACTGTCTACCACCTCACACCCCGCCTCCATCACCACCACCACCATCACCACCATTACCACCACACTGCCCTCCCAATGGGAACTGTGTATTCGCCTCACCCCCTTCTCTCCTACGTGGCGCTATCGCTCCTCGCCGTTTCCATTCCACTTGGCCCGAAAACCACTCCGCATTAATTCGAAACGCAGTTGATCGTTGCGCGATCTCCAAATCTAAATTGCATTAACTCGCCCGGCCCCAACGCGCTACTTCAACTAATTCCGACTTGTTTCTCCCCCTCACCGTCCCCATATGTGAGTTTGAAATTCTACAGCGAACGAAAACCGTACAGGGTGGCTCTCTAGACGACGACCCATTCAAACGATGCGTTTTTTTTTAATGCAAAGGAAATAGGATCTTAAGCCTGATGTTTAACGTCAACATGTTTGTGAAGTACTCACCATGGTGCTAACCCGGTGCTAGTACGAAGT
Source organism: Melogona broelemanni (assembly GCA_033995665.1). Lineage (NCBI taxonomy): Eukaryota > Metazoa > Arthropoda > Diplopoda > Chordeumatida > Chordeumatidae > Melogona > Melogona broelemanni. Next base: position 9,574 of record JAUJYS010000097.1, on the reverse strand, counting down.
GATCAAAATAACCGTTTTTTAATTATTATTATTATTGGGGAAATTCCCCTCACTGTAGTGAATTTACTACAGGAGATTCCGTACCCCTCGTGTTGCCTGTAGGCAATATGTGAGGAGCACATTTTCTCCAGGACCCCAAGACCAAATAAGCGAGAGCCTGTGTCTGGAATCGAGCCCGAGACCGCCCGCACTAAAGTTGGTTACAATACCGACTGGGCTGGATGAGTCGTACTTGCTTGTTCTTTACTTTTACTCATTATTCCATGCTCAATACTCTCACGTACCAATAAACTGTATAAGACTTGCATCGTTGGCTTTGAGTTCAACATTATTTAGATCTTATGCTACTGTGAATCGGCACTGCCGCGTAACAGGACAATTGAGTTGAGCTCGTGGGAAATTCCACTGCGGAGTTCAAGTAGGTTTTTCGACAAGATAAAATTGAAAACTCGCACTCGTTCGGTGTACAAAGTATAGCAAATGCGTGCCATATGCCACTAGTATAATCATGAACGAGTATCTATTTAATACCATGATCAAATATGAACGAGAACTTTTAAAGTGGGCTGCATCAGCTTATTCACACTCAGAATAAAATCATAAACCCTTCGTCAACAAAAGAGAAGAAAAAAAACTCTTGCAAGAAAGGGAGCATGACATGACCTCAATTTAAAATATTGCTAATGCAATTTCGGTCGCTATTATGGATTGTTTTTCTAGAGACAAATTCGTCGGAAGGCCCCTTTCGTCGCAACTTATCGTGTCGAAGGGCGGGAAAAAAATTGTAACGGCGCACATGGCATTTTATCTATCGAGACATTGTGTCGTTCCGCCAGCTGTTTTTATTTAAATAAACGATCCAACTTTTAATAAACGCGGAAATGGGGGAACACGCGCATTCCTGGCATTCTTTTCAAAATTACACGCAGTTCACGTCACAATATAGGTTCCAGGACTCGTAACGTGTAAGTGCGCACCACTTGAATGGATAGGATAAGTGGTGCGTGGCGACAAGGAAAAGATGCTATGGTGGTTGTGGTGGATGTGATGGAGTGCAGTCTCTCTGAATAGACGCGGGTTGTATGTGAATAGAAAAAAGGGGCGACACGAACTGTGCATAGGATCATAGAAATAACAATAAAAACCAATACAATCCCCAATTATGTCCTCATATTGGACATGCATAGGAATTGGTATTCATTTTATGCTTTCAATTATTTTCAAGGTTGGTTTCTCACGTTCAAAGACGATTTGAAACATGAGATACAGAGTACATGAGCTGCTGTGAATAGTGGGTTGCTTGATGTTTTTGTCTGAAAGTAACCCCAGATATAAGTGGACTGTAGTGCTGTTTGGTATGAACTTTTCAGTTGGACGAAAAACTTATTTTTAATTTAAAAAAAATGTTTTCGCACTAGTAAAAATATAATTTTTTTAAATCTCTTGGCACTAAGAAAAAATAGCATTGTGCCAAATTCAAATTGCTTCATCAAATGTAGGGCAACATAAAGGATTTGCCTCAACACAGGCAATTTTGGCGCGCAAACTCCGTTTGCTATATGGCAACCCAACTGACGAACATTAATGGCACGTTGAGTCCCTCATCACTAGCAAGTAACATCGAAAATACATTGTTTCTAAAGTTGTTCGGTCAACAGAAACCTTGACTCTAAAAGCGTCGACCGGTTGATCAATCAATGATTAACGTCCAAGAAAGCTCAGTACAAAATGTTTTCACGTTTCAAGAGGACGGAAGTTTCTTGACTTAGTTCGATTGGTTTAATTAAATGTTAACATGTAATCGGGAATGGGATATTTCTCTGGCAGCCCGGTTAATCCGAGCAATCGGTCGGTGACAATTTGGAACCGCCTCGACTGGTCTTGGTCAGTAACGACTTCAGGTTACGACCAACGTTGCGTCCTGTTAGAATCAGGAAGTTTCAGTCATAAAAAATAGCGGAAAACTAAATTCGCGCATGACCGCGCACATAACCAGCCAAGGATGACGCGAGATGAAGTCCTCCGGCCCAGCTACAAGTCGATATCACCGTCCCAGCTACAAGTCGATATCACCGTCCCATTAAAACGGCGTCAACATAATTACGTCAAAAAATGTCTTGCCCTTCAAGGACGACTTAGACTTTTCTGTTCGCTGTGCTACGCGTGGGGAAAGAAAACGGATGGTCACCATTATTCTTGATGCGATACATTTACGTTGTATATATCTGGTACATGTCTAGACGACGAATTCGTAACGACAGCTTCGTAACGTGAAAAGATTCATTTCAAAGCTTTTAAAGTAAATTTGGTATGGCCGATACAAAAACCAAGCGAATTATCCGAGTGATCCTAAAGGGGGTATTTCACTTGGCGAATAATCGCCGAGACTATTCGCTCAGCGAGCAAAATCGCCTAATGTAATAGGTTTACTCGCCTAATCGCGGCGATCAATTGTTCGCGCGAATCGAATTGAACATGTTCAATTCTTGTCGCCAGCAGCCAGCGAATAATGACGTAAACAAAATGGCGGCTCAACAAATCGGCGCTCGGTTACGGAGACGCCGATCGTTTTATCGTCGTCAATCGGTCACAAAGCGGCGTAGTAAGGATGAAAATCGGTCAATGGTGAGTCGTATTTGCACGAGAATAGTTTACCTACTGTCAAAAATCGTTTATTTTCCTTTGGTTGGTCATTTTGTACAAGTAACCGGCGTTAACATATGAATGGTGGTGGAGATTGGCACACAAAACCTTTCAACCATGATTCGCCTTCATATGTTACCGGCAATGGCATTTAGGGTTACCGATCGATCAAAACATGAACCAAAATCTCTATTTTTAATGGAAAATACAGGTACTATTCGTGCAATTCACTCGTCATTGTTCAATTTTGACGTTCTTAAGCTTCCGATTGCCCTGTTAGCGATTCCAGAAAAGCCAAAAAGATAAAAAGTTTTATAGGCCCGTACGAGAAAACCATAGATATACCTAGTGAGCAACTACGAACGCCATGATCTATGTACTATCCTATTTTTTATCAAATTATGTAATTTATCGACATTTATTGATTGTCTAATAAAAAGGGCATTTATTTCATTTGCACTGTTTCATTTTTCTATAAGAAGTTTTACTATATTTAGCTGACAGTTGTTCACATTGTAAATCTTCGTCTACCGCCTTCTATTCCATGCATTTCGTTTCCCACCATCAAATTTATACAGTCGTCTGCTCAAATGACTAGTAGTTTTTGCGGGGAAATAGTAATCGCGGCGATCACAGTAGCTGTGTGTAATCGGACTAGTCGCTGAACCGCTGCGATTTTGCTCGCTGAGCGAATAGTCTCGGCGAGCACATTCGCTTAATGAAATACTGGCTTAACTTAGCCCTAGAGTTATGACGAATGTTTTAGGTTTATCCAATCGTAACTTCTACAATGTGACGCAAATAGTGACTGTTTCTTCGTATATATTTTTTACTTAGCTAGCCAACTCACCGTCGTGTTATCCCTCGTTACGCCACGAGTTCAACACAATTATTGTCATAATCATAATTATTGGTCATGCATAGCTTTAGTTATCTTTTGATATACGTTGATGTCAAGGGACATGCCTGTAATCAACTATATCTCTTATTTATTTATCTGATACACGACGAATTTAAGCAATATATTATGACATTTTCGCTTCTACCCGTTCATGTCGTTATATGGTTGCTAAAATATATTTTGATTTTGTCGTTAATATCTGGATATATTTACTTTTATTTCGTCGAGGCATTCATGTTGAAAGTTAGGAAGCAAATGTATTTTCTAATTTATTAATCAAATTTAAAAATTAAAAAAGTTTTTAAATTTGAATTGCTAAAAAAATTTGAAAACAAAAGAAGTTGGAAACAAGATAAAGATTTTATTTTTATTGGGGAAATTCCCCTTCTTGTTGTTGAATTGATTGTTTAAAGGATATTCTGTAACCCTCGTGTTGCTTAGGAAATAAGTGAGTGGCACATATTCACCTCAGGATTGGATTATCCCAGACAGGTTTACCCCAGGATCGTCGAATAAACGAGAGCCTGCGCAGGGAATCGAACCCGGGACCACCCACTCAGCAGTGTGGTGCCATGCCCACTGGGCTAGACAAATCGTACTTGTTCAATGGTGTTCTTTGAAGGCGAACCAGATTCAATTTTTTTTTTAAATCACCGTAGTGCCTAGTGCACTACAGGATTACTGCACCCTCATGTCTCTATGGAGATGTGCGAGGGGCAGGGAAGGGAAGGGATGGGGAATAGCCAGGCTGCCGAGGATTATCCGAATTAGTCACGACAAAAGTGACGACCAAAGACGACAAAAGTGAAAACATTAGTGACGCCAATACAACAGGCTAACGAATAAACGAAAGCCTGCGCCGGGAATCGAACCCGGGACCGTCGCAAAATCAAATCATAAATTTATAGTTAACCATACACTCGATTCGGCGTGCTTTCGCAGTTTTTTATTTCACTCCTGAATAACTGGAGATATTTCGAATTATGACTATTTGGCGTCCATCACCAGCACCACCAGCACCATGAAGCAGGGTGGCCAGCTGGACGACCCCAGCATCGGGCATCACGCGGTCAACAACACCTGCTTGAGGTAGTCCAACCGTCATCGCATGGAGAACATAGTCGTCATCATCAAGTGCGCATCAGAGGGTGAAACATTAAAAAAAAGTGCTCGACACAAAATCAAGCTACGCTGGTCAAGAGAGATTTTGCGCTGTGTACAAAATTTGCGCGTCGCGCTTCTATTACTACTCCCCTCGGCAAATTATTATTTTTTTTTCTTTCTTGTCTTTTCTTGTGAATAGGCGACCAGCATTCTTACTACTAGCGAGAGCAGGCTCGCATTACAGCAACGAGTTTCTTCTCCTAATTGCTCGCCATGATAGGCGACACGGCGAAATGAGCGAGATTGCTTTTTCGCACACGGTTTTACATGTTTCGTCGCCCCGGCAGCTACAGGCCGACGGCTACAGCGGACCGACGACGTTCTGCCAGAGCCAGTCATGCCACAACGCAAATAGATGGATTAGCAAAAAATAGCGATCAGAGGCCTCGATCGGAACAGAGGAAGGGAGGATATTAAAAACCGAAATAGGTTATTTCATAAACTGGTCACTTGACCCCTGCCATAGACCCCCATCCGCGGCTGCTCGTAATTGTATCCAAACACTATCTCTTGATTTTATAGATCTCTGATCAACTTGGAAGATTTATTTCGTAACAGGAATATTTTTTTCTGGATTCCAGCACTATATCCAATAATAGAGCAAACTAAGAATAGAGTAAATTGTTACAAAGTGAACAATTTGAGAATAAAAAACTAGTGCCTGCGCAGGGAATTGAACACTGGGATATATCCGGGCTGCGACTGGTACTTGCGAAATATTTGTATATTTTTCTAATAAAATTTATTTTAAAGATTCCCGTTAAGGTTAACCTCAGCTTGAGCAGCTCGAAATTTGTTTTATTTGGGAAATTTAATCGAAATTTATTTATTTGAGTATATTTCCCCACAAATTGCAACATTATAATATTAAAATAATAATAAAAAAATCTAGCAAATTCAAAATCTTGTGCAAAATCTACAGCAAACAAATGAAAGTTGGATGACTGGTTCCAGTGTAATTGGCTGACTCAAGATGTGCTCATAAAAATAATAATCTTGGTGAGAAAGAAAAAAAAATGCCGGAGCAATTAACGCGTGCGAGTAAAAAACGTGACACGGTAAGTGCGGAGAGAGGGGGAGGGAGGAGGTGGAGGGGGGAGGAGAGATATTGGCGGACTAGCTCAGTGGTTGACCGCGAAGGTAAGACAGCTTTCTTAAAGTCAACCACAAAAGAAACCACCGAGTAAACAAAAAAAAAGTGTGCGGCCCCCCGAGTGAATTCGCCCACATTTGCACCTTCAAATTAGTGCGATATTCTTTCGGGGTTGCTCTTTTTTGTCCTTGTGTCGCCGTGTGTGAGTTGCACCACGATTTGTTTAAGGTGGCCACCACGCGAAACACCGGAACTTTATCAAGAAGACAAATTGCCAATAGCTATTAATGTGAACTATCCAGAAGATTCTTCCGCACGCTGAAACTTGATACCTTTTTTTCTTTTTTCGAATTCACAACTATAATAAAGTTAAAAGTCAATATGCCGCGGAACGAATGAAAGCTTTATCATGAATCTGTCCACCTCTTCATCTGGATTCACAACAGAAGATTATATACACCTCTAATCGCCTCGAAATAACATTTATGGAGGGGCACATTTTCCCCAGTACCCCAGGGATCGAATAAACGAGAGCCTGCGCCGGGAATCGAACCAGAGATCAGAGTAATTAAGAAAGCAAATAAATTCTGTATTGGTAACGAACATGAAGTAAAAGGGATTTTTTTTTGCATTTTTATCTTAAACATCAGGGCAGATACTTGTGCGAATATTTCGAGGCGCTATATATTTGATTTAATCACCATTCCAGGATCTTGTTGACATTTGTATAGACATACGACATATGATTGAAGTGACAACAGATAATGGGAGTGTGATGATTTATTGGTGCGAATGATATTGATTAGAAAACGCGACCCTGCTATGACGTCACACTTGATGGTAGGCATTAACGCAAACTAGACTGCTGCCCATGTCTAATGTTGTATGCATATTAATCCGACTGCAGGTACACACGTGAAATGGGCTCCCATTAAAAGTTATTAGGTAAGCGCAGTGCAGTGACTACGTCCATGAACATACACACAAAAGTACCCTAGATATATGTGGGGGAGGGGATAGGGAGGGGGGAACAGGTACATTGTGCTCGCGTGATCACTGTTTTGTAATTGTCCCAGCAGTGGTGCATGCAGTCCCCCCGCTCGCTGACGCTTAAATTGGCGCTCCGTACGTGAGCACTCGGCCGCCAAATTATGTCCGTTTGAAACAAGAAACATTTTTTTCGCATATCATTATACGCCCCTCTAGCCACCATGTGTGTATTATTACCCTTGGTTGCAACCGACACGCCACAAAATAAATAAAGAGAAATGTTCAAAAGAAAATCTGTTTTTCCTTCCACACACTTTCAGACTTCTCAATTATTCAAAATTAAAAGAGTACACACGGGATCGAATCAACGAGTGTCCGTGCCGGGAAACGAACCTGAGCTCTGAGCATGAAAGTGGTGCCATGTTCACAATGCTGATATTGTGAACCAAACTATGAATTTTGTTTTTTTGTGAAATTCGCATCAGTAATTTGTAAAGCAATTATTTTATTGTCACAATGGAAAGGAGATTTTCGAGATATTGCAAGTTTGCCGATTTCGCTTCAGGGAAACCCACACAAACCATTTAAGAATCCAGATCCTACTTGCGTATCCCGGTAGCTAGGGGGAATCTAGGGAAAGGAGGGGGGGGGGGAACCCCACGGGGTAAGACCCCCACACACCACCCACTTTCGTTTCCTGCACGTGCAGTTTACTTAAAAACAAAACACGATAATGACGGACCGATCGCGTCGCATCACGCAATCCTTTCCCAACATCCTGAATTAATCCGTAATCATCGAAATTATTATGTCCGGCGCGGCGGCCGTATTTCTCTCCCACCCCCACCCACCCTCACTATCGAAGCGAGCAAACTTTGGTCGAGACTTGGTTTCCCGCAGCAGCAGCAGGTCAACCAGCCGATACACACACAATAGACCAATTGAATTTATTTCGAAGATCATTGGTATTTGGTGGCGTTGTGAATTTTCTATATTTCAAGCTGGAAGCATTTACTGATGGATTCCCTAATGGATATGTTAATTTACAACGCCCCCGCACACCAAAGATATTCGAAATAAAATTTGGATCGGTCTCTCGTCGATGGTTTCACTCTAGTATCGTATTGGTGCAGATAGAGGGAGAGAGAGAGAGAGGGCTATCGGTTTCTCGTGTACATGACATTTAATTGGGAGAGCCCAAAAAAAGGTAGACACACACAAATTGATATCGATTCCAACGTACTAAGTGTATACGCGAGCGCTCACAACGTAATTATAGTTTTAGTTTGCGAGAGAGCCTTTTTCTATGAAAATCTTGGAAATCGTGTTTGCCAAATGGGCTCAAATTGATTGCCTACATCCTCCAGAGACCCCCCCCCTCTCACAAAAACGGACAATTGTTTTATTTATCGATTTATCTGATCTATCAATATCGCAACATCCGTATATGGCCGAGAGGTAGTGTGCTCGCTCGCCAACCCGCAGCGGATCTGGGTTCGATTCCCAGTGCAGCCGATTGTTGGATTGGTTTGTGGTAGTGCGCGGGGGAAGGCAATGGCAAGCCACCTCTGTGTTCTGCCAAGAACAACACTGGTGTCGGGGGATCGAGGGTCGGGGTCCAGAGACGACACCCTGCTGTTAAAACCAGTCCCAGGACTGACTAACCAACCATACACGAACAGGGCTATTTTTTACTACTGGTAAATTGAGGGCAACCAAATGGTCAATCAAACTATCGTAAAGAAAATTAATACTTTGTACCCAAACCATACAGTGGTACAATTGCAGCGTCGAAACGCCGCTTTTGCATTTCTCCTCGTATGTATTCACCCGGCATTAGGAGGATTGAGAAATTGGTAGACAATATCCAGTAGACCATTGCCAAGTGGGTGGTGTGGGGATGGTGAGGGGGGGGAGGGGGGAGTCGACATAGATTGATCGGACAATTGAAAGATGAATTCGGCTAAAACGCAGCCAGACTAACACTTTATTTTCTTTGTATTTATCAAAATCCTATCTTTATTCACTCAATTTGAATGAGTTTTTACAATTCAAGAGTTTATCCAGATATAGACACGTAAATATGTGAACATCTTTCTTAAATTGAATACCTAGTAACTTCATATCTTCAAAAGTATTTGCATTTATAATCAAAGTTTATATCCTTAGATCTTTAAATCCATAAACGTCCGCATCTTTTGAAAAGGTTCAGTGATTCAATTAGAAAAATGAAAATATAATTAAGATAAAGAGTTCATGCTGTCGTCACCCATAATTTGAAAAGGTTATTTACGAATCACAAGACGAATTAAATCATAATCTGGGATAACAATTTATTTTAACCGTTGTTCAATAATCGACAAAATTGACCTCGGGAGACAAAAGAAAATGGCACGTCATTGACCAGCCATGGTGTAACGCGAATTTATTGTCTGACAAAAATAAAATTAAAAAAACTTGGCCAAGCGTGATATCCTCACAATAGACAAAAAACACACAAAACTGTAGTTAGGGTGGTGGTTGGGGGTGGGGTACGGGGGGAGGGAGGTGAGCAGCTTTACTCGAGAGTCGAAATTACCGACAATATGTCAATCAAAATGGCAATGCCGTGTCTGGGGAGTTGTGTAGCCAGACTCCATCCAAACACACGAGTTGGTTACATTAGGCTAGCGAAGCATGGCGAATCGGCAAACGCAATTAATATTGCAAACGTCGAACCCGGGACTTTCGATCAACACATGAGGATAACAGAGCCAACAATTCTAGTCGACATCCCCTTTCTC
>JAUJYS010000096.1:0-32071 GCA_033995665.1 Melogona broelemanni | reverse complement strand
CTATTATTTAAATAAGAGAGTTCGCCAGACTCTGTTCGTCTTTATTTCGGCGCTGAACCGGACACTTCATTTTCATTTTAAAGATATGCATGTCCATTGACAATAATTATGTCGACTCGTGGCGTATACGAGGGATAACACGACAGTGAGTTGGCTAGACTCAATTCCCTTTTTTTACTTTCCTCTTCCTCCCTTCCTTCATACCACCCCCTCATAGTAGCTGCTTAGGAAGATACTAAAGGGTGATTAACTCCCCCCCTGCCTCGATGAGGTTTGGGGGTGATGGCAGAGGCCGGTTGCTCTCTGTCAATCCCAATCCCAATAAAGAACAAAAAACAGTCACTATTTGCAGAACTTACGATTAGACAACCTTAAACGTTCGACATACTTCGACACGAGGAGTACAATAACCTCCTGTAGTGCTATTCACTACAGTGATCCGGAATTAAAAGAAAAAAAAAATAACTCTATAATTGGAATTTAAAAAAAAAAATAAAATAAAATAATTAATGTTTGTTAAAAATATTTTGATATTGTCGTTAAAATCTAGATATATATATATTTATTTTGTTTTTTGCTTCACATAATTATTATCAACTAGCGCTTTAGCCTTGCCCAAGGACATTCAACGCTTTTTCAGGCTAAAGACAGTGTTCAATACCGTTTCAATCCCGTTTCAGTTTCAATTATACGTACCGTAACGTACGTACGTACCGATATGTAATATCCTGTGGTGATAATCACTTCAGGGATCAAGGATTAAAACAATATATATAATTTATAATACATAACCGAATTAAAATTATGACCATATATTTTAATGAGACACTCTGTGCGGAGCAACTTGTAAATTTGTTTGGCGAATCTTTCCATTTTCTATAATAAAGTAGACCGTTCGATTGAACGAAATATCGCTATGGAATAATGAGACACTGTACATATTTATTTCAAAAGAAGAATATATAAAAATTGTTAAAACTGTGTGTGATATCTTTTTTCTTCTTCTCATTAACAGGAAGCAGAGAAGCAGCATACACCTATGCGGTGACGGCGGCCGGCGTTGCCCATTCCATCACTCAGGCCTGCGGCCAGGTAGGTACTGGGATCACCCAGTCAGTCTCCAATGATATAAAAACACGACTCGAACAGTGCGATTTATTTTATTGAGGTTTTTTAATATTTGCAAATATTTGCAAATTTTTAAAATTTAAATATAAAAATACCTCAATAAAATAAATCTGTAGAAGGCGTACTTTCGGTTAAAAGATGTAAATTAAAATAAAAATATATCCTGCAGCCTGGCTATTCCAGCTGCCATTCCCCATCCCTTCCCTTCCCTGCCCCTCGCACATCTCCATAGCGACATGAGGGTGCAGTAATCCTGTAGTGCACTAGGCACTATGGTGATTTAAATTAAAAAAAAAAAAAAAAAATGTAAAACAAAGGCGAGCGTAGAAATTTTTCTCGCCATAAAAATTTCGGCGGTCTCTTCTTGAAAATTGAATCTAAGTTGTGGGCATAGTGGTTCAACTCGCTAACCATTACGCTTTACGGCATCTCGACATCGCACATTGTAGTGGGTCAAGGACAGGCGGAAAGAGTCGGCGAATATCTCCGCGAATGCGCATCAGGGTCGCGCACTTTTTTCAATGTCTTGGACCACCAAATTTCACAACGAAGGGTCTCAGGACGATATCTTAACAGCCCTTCCTATATGGAAGTACTATTCCATTGCATACGGAGGAATATTAAGCTCAATGACGATCATTCGCTCTTGTCGCATACGATTTAGCGCGTTCTCTTAATGCGATTTCTCAGAAATTTAACTGCGGTGATACCATCTTCCGAGAATTGAAGAAAAAAAAACTTGGAACAGTGGATCCCAATCACAATACTTCCAGCGCGTGCACTGTTCTTTCCTTTCACGTTTCTGCAGATCCATGCTCAGTATCTATTGGGTTTTTTTTGTCGATCGCCTTCCAATCAATATATGAACGTCGGCAGTGTCATTCCAGATGTATCCTTGTATGAAGGAATTTTTCTTTCGGGAAAAGTCGTCTGAACGCTTAAATTGGTGTTGAGCTTTATTGGGAAAACGTTTGCCCCCCGATGAAATTGCCTTTTTATAGGAATTGCTCAGTTCGGCGATCAATGGATAAAATAGTAAATGGCGGTTACAATATCGGGGGGCTTCGCCGCGAGAGGGCATTCAACAACTCGGTCTTGATTCTTGAAACTATCATATTGAAACCATATCTACTGTGAACATCGCTCATTCTAACCAAAGCTATACGTAAGAGTGTGTCGTTCCATAAGCCGCAGATGGTAGGCCGACTGTTCCTGCGGGCAGATCAGTCGAGGTTGAAGAAGTCTATCATATAAATTAGCTGGTTCGAATCCCAGTCTGAGTAAAACTTTATTATAAACAACGGTCAATCGGTTCGACTCGAGGATAGTACAATCTGTTTGGCTGATGGGTGGGAACAGTGTTGAGGTCGTTCCTTTTCAAAAGAAACCCGTTCCAGTTCCCGTTATTCCAAAAAGAAAAGGAACTAGTTCCAGTACAGGTTTCTACATAAATTGAAAGGAATCTAACATTTCCTAGTTCCTCGCAAAGGAAAGAAACCCAGGTGTTCCACAGTTTCTCAGAAAAGGAACCCGTTCCTAGGAACTTTTCCCTTCCGTTCCTACCCAACCTTGGGTGTGAACCGAAAAGAACGTATATTGCAGGCTTGCAGCATTCGTTTAATTCTTTGGCTTCCACCTTTCGCCACCAGATGGCCCAGAAAGCAGGTAGCGCGTTTTAGACAATGCTAATCGTTTAATCGTTTTGTGTTACCTTTTATGGACTTTGTAGGTTCAAATCAGTTCCTCTTCAACTAAACATGGTATTTTTCGTAAGGTGCACTGCCAGGTGCATATTCACCAAATCGAGGGTGCGTTGGGTACTCTTAAACTGCATCCACCCACTCGGTGCGAGCGTTCCACAAAAAATATCGACGCCCCCCTCATCTTAAAACGTTTATAGAGTTCATCTCTTCTAATCGCCAATCTCCTTTTTTCAAGTGAATGCCTGACGGAAGGGAATTGACTGGGTACTAGTCGAACACAAAATCTTTGATATAATACAGAATGCGTGGTGGCCTATAAAATGTCGTGTGGTTTTCCCCCGTCCATTAGTCAGAGTGCTCTCTTAAGGAGCTGCTCGAAAAAGCGTTTTCAATTACACGACGATAATGTCTGGTTAACAACTCCAGCTTGTGTCGTTACACGTTCCTCCAGAACCACACCAGCCACGGAAGGGTTCCATGTGTCTACCGCGCTTATAACAAGATGAAGAAAAAAGGTAGTGTCAAAAAGGGGACAGCGTCACAAGTGTGTGATCATCCCATTATGTGTGTATGATAATCCCATTATGTGAGCCATAATGGGAGCGAAATCAGTTTGCGGTTAGATTTTTTTCGATTAGTAACAAATTAATCACTCATGACATTTTAATGAATGACGATGGTGGGTACGTGTCTCTAGTCGAACAACTTGCAAAATCAATTTCTAGTTAACCTTACACTGAACTCTGCGCCTTCTGCTGCGTGCTTTTTTCTAAATCACTGTAGTGCTAATCACTGCAGGATTGCTACCCATAGTGTCGCTATGGGGTTGTGCGAGGGGCAGTAAAGGGAAGGGAAGGAAAATGGCAGCTGGAATAGCCAGGCTACAGGATCTACCCCTAATCTCTGGACTCCCTAGTAGAAGCTCAGGGGTGACGCCAGTACCCCAAGATCGAATAAAATAGAGCCAGCGCCAGGAATCGAACCCGGGACCGTCTGCATTTTGCAAGTTGTTCGACTAGAAACACTTACCCACCGTCATCATTCATAAAAATTTGATGAGTGATTAATTTGTTACTAATAGAAAAAATTCTAACCGCAAACTGATTTTGCTCTTATTAGTGCCCACGAGTACACACTTGTGACGCTGTCCCCTTGTTGACACCTTCTTCTGCTTTGATCTTGTTACAATCGCGGTAGACACATGGAACCCCACGGAAGAGCGTGTAGGACTGGCAGGGGGGACATCGAGTCAAATCAGTTCCGGCTACAACATGCAAGCGGGTAGTGAGTGGCAATAGCAGCAGCAACACATGCCCACTATGTAGCGATAGGCGCGCATCGTTTTCAAATGTAATGGCCACTAATAGCCTATTACGATGAGTGATAATTGGGTTTATCTCGGTTTTCGGTCTCCGTAACTGTCCCGTTTAACCAGCCAATTATACAATTGGGAATGCGCCTCTCGCGAGTGTCTGCCGAACCCGCTAATGTCGCGAATCCAGTCTACCTGTGTATGCTCTTTGCCGTGTGCTTGCTGTCTACTCACCTGAGACACAGAGATTGGAAACAATTTCCTGGAATCTCATGGAAAATAGAGATAAATCGGAAACAAAGGAAAAAAAAACCAGGGCAAGGCTTGGAGGACAGACGACTGAGTTGGCGAGACTCCACGTATAAAGTAAAAAATAAGAATTATAATTAGCTAAATACAAATATATGTTGTGAACGCAACCTTACATTTCATCAAAGCTTACGAAAATACTTAGAATAAAGTCGAATTTTAAATTTGCAAATTGGCTCGTACTAATGCATTTTCTGAGGTGCTAACCGGGTTTTGCCTTTGTTCCTGATTTGTCCTCACAGACGGCATTCGTTTATCGTATATTTTTCTGTTTCACAAATGATTTTATAGCGATGCTTGTAATCATTTCGTGATTAAATTATGTTCAACTCTCGAAAATAGAGATATTTGAAAAATTAATAATAGCAACGGTTGAAAATGAATATTTGAATCGAATCAATCGTTGCAATTATGCATTTTTGAAATATCTCTATTTTCCATATGAGATTCCAGGAAATTTCAGCTGTAAATTTTTGAAATATCATCTACGAAACAATGAAGGTTCGATGAGCCATGAATATGCTTACAGACCTACAGGGTGTTAAAAATGATTGGTAATTTTTGGAAATTAATTTCATTCTCTCTGATTTTCGATTTCGTAGATTAATAAATTCAATTACTAGAGGAGCCTTTGTACAAATTAAGATATATGGATATTTTATACGAGGTTAATGCATTTGCTTTGCATGCATTTCCTTTGTACAAATTAAGATAGATGGATATTTTATACGAGGTTAATGCATTTGCCACATGCTGTACATTTGTTCGTTTTTAGAGTTCTGCTCAATTTTTTTTTTTTTTAATTGTAATACGTGTATAACTACTATCACGAATCAAAATATTCGTTAATTGTTATGATTGTTATAATTTCTTCTTCGCAATTTTTCTTGCACTTCCAAATACAAATGCTTAACTAAAAAAATGTAAGCACAAAAATCACATTTTGTGCGCTGTTGGTCTCATGAGGACAGAAGAGTTCGCATTTCAGTTCCGCAACTCTGTTTTATCAGCGCCAGCTTACATCATTGATACAAAGGACCGTTTATTTTTTGTGGACGATAATTACTTTTCGTTCGGCTTGTTTAGGCTACACTGATACGATTGTCGACGTTTTCTTTTAACAAAATTGCTCGAAATCAATTAATAAAATTGCTTCGAATATTGAGGGAGCGGAAAGAGGCTTTCTAAAACAACTTAAACAAGTGCTATTGAGAGGAGAAAAAAAATAAGTAAAGTCGTTTACGTTATCAACGGAATGTCTGAAAGTACATTCAAAAATCTTTAAGGCGAAGGAAAGCAATACGGAAAGTAATAAGGAAAGCAATACAATACAATACGGACTAGAATGTTGCTAATTTATTTAAGTTTCCTTGTTTATTTTTCTTATTATTTAATTTTAATTTTTTTATTTATTTGCATACCGCTTGAAATGCGCAGACTAAAAAAATTGGCGTCATTATATGTCAAATACGTTGTTCGGTTGTTTCGGCCGTTGAAGTGATGCTCAAACTTTTGGTTCGCCGCATCGGTGACCTTCGTTTAAGTTTTCCCTGCTGTCGGTCAACCGGTTGTAGCCACACTGTTGATGATATCCTGTTGTGTTGGTCTTAACGTGTTGGGTCTATCCCATGCGGATAAACCTGTTTACATTAATCCCACAATGGCCTGACGTTTAGAAAAAGAACCACCAATTAATTGTGATTTGTGCAGGCCTATTGATCCCAGTTCAATGTGTATGCAACACTGTATTCGTGGTTAAGGAGTGTCATCCAATTTTTCGAGCGATTAAGCAAATATACAGGGTGGTTAAAAAAACAGCCTTATAAAATTGATATAATCTTGTGCCGATATTTTCAGCCGAAACAATTGGAATTTGTCGCCCTCCTTCCTCGTATGTTCTTAATTCTTAGGTCGTGATTCGTCCGCTGTGGCCGTGAGGTAGCGTGCTCGCTCACCAACCAGCGGATCTGGGTTCGATTCCCAGCCCAGCCGATCGTTTGATTGGCTTGTGGTACTGCGCGGAGGAAGGCAATGGAAAACCACTTCTGTATTCAGCCTAGTAAAACACAGGTGTCGGGGAATCGAGAGTCGGGGTCCAGAGACGACACCCAGTCCCTGGACTGACTAACCAACCAAAAAAAAAAATTGAACCCTCGGAGCACGCATCATGGCACCGGCGGAACGATAATGTTCACTTCTTTCGGTTGTTAATTTCCTATTGTTTTTTTATTTTTGTGAGTAACTGTTTATAGTTGTAGAAACGTTATCTCGAAACAATTTGGACTTACACTGCATAATTCCCAGATATGTTTTCGCAATGTTTTCTTCAGTGTTGGGTAGGAGCGGAAAGGAAAAGTTCCGTTCTTAGAAACCGGTTCCTTTTTTTAGTAACCTAGGAACGCCTAGGTTCCTTTTAATTTTTGTGGAACTGGTACTGGTTCCTTTTTTTGAGAAACTGGAACGGGGGTTCACTTTCTATAAAAATAGTTCAATGTGTCATTACCTATAATTTTGTATGAGTTCAATTTTTCAAAGTGTGTCGACAGCGGAACAATTTATGAATCAAACCTGAAATTATGAATCACTCCTCTATTTGACCCCGAACAGGGGAACCCTGGCTCTTCAAAATTGCAATTTCATTTGTAGTGTTTAATTGGAGGTAATCTCAGCCACCAATTTGCACCTCACCGATTCAGAATGACTTGTTAACGCCACGAAAAAAACATCCTCGCCTTGTCGGTTGTTTAGAATGCTGTTGTCGTTTCGAACGTACTACAGGGACTGTGTTGTTTTTGTTGGCATCATCATCATCCTACGTGCGAAGTGGTGTTCACCAGCATGTATGTGGACCATGCATCGTGTGTACACTGGGGGATATTTTTTTTTTTTTCATCCGACGCCCACAGGATTGTGGTGGACGATGTCAGACGAGTAACCTTACAGATTGAGCGGCCAATTAAAATATCGGCGTGCATTTGTAATGAGGTGGTCATTAATACCCGCTGTTTAAATTGCCAGCGCAAATACGAAGAATCAAAAGAGGCTGACACATGAATTACGTGCTTGGGTAAGTGCTGGTATATCCGACTGGCGCCGCCTGACGGACATGAATGCTTTCGCGCGTTATTTGATGTTGGACAACGACTCATCTATTAGCTAAGATATTGATTATCGAGATTTGCTTATGTTGCGGTTTGATCACTGTTAGTATTTATTTTTTAATGCAACTGACTGCGACGATTTCTCCAAATATATTTTTTGGTGTACTAGAGTCGCACCAATAGCGTCATTACGAGCGTAACCACAATTTTTTAACATCACACCACTCAGCTTCTTTTTCTTTTTAAAATATTTTGACTGGTCAGGTTCCTTTTAATTTATGTAAGAACTGGATCGTGAACTGGTTCTTTTTGGTATAGGAGGAACGGGAACTAAAACAGAAATAAATATAATTGATTAATAGGGCAAACATAAACGGCCTTTCAAACAATTCAGCAGCAGAGGTTATCTGAAAGACAAAGTGGTGTTTTTTCCAGGACTTGATTTATTTAAATTGTGATCCCTCGTGACACATCATTATTTTTTTGGCCACCGTAATTAATCTTATATTGCAAATAGAAAACGTGTCAAATAATTAGCATTCATGCATATTGTTAATGACTGAACATGTTCAGTCATTTCATCTGGCGATAATATACACGACGGCCAAATATAGCCTCTGTGCATGACGGTTACGTGATAGGCAATGTTCAATTTAATTCGTTGAAGTAAAACGAATTGTTGATCTAAATCATCAATGTTCTAGTTCAGAGTACCGTGTGGTGAAGTGGTTAGCGCATTTGGCTAATATATCCGTGATCGTGGGTTCAATTCCCGACTAAGACCTTTGTAATTTTTCGGGCGAGAGAAATTCGTAGTCCCGCCTTCCTTCAAGTAAGGAAGCAAAGCCGTGTCTGTGCAATGTCGAGTACACGTTGAATATCGATCCCTACCTAAGTATTGAACTTTGGTTAGGTAACATTGAGATGTGAAGCTTATTTGGCCCGTTAAATTAAATTAAACTAAAAATGTAATAATCAAAGTAATTATGATCGGAAAACTATCGACATTACTATCGATAGTATTCGCTAATTAGCCGGTGAATATGGATTCAGCAGGCTAAGCACTACTAGCGGCGACAATTGGGTCCTGCCAGCGCCTTCCAAATGCCGAATTGTGCGCCACCTAGCGATAAAGAGCAGCGCCCATTGACACTGCCAACACACGCGTATCCGTACGTACAGTACATGCGCACCATGTATAGGATGCGGTCGTCACAGCGCAGGCACAGACTGTGCCAATGAACCTTCCGCGCTCGCCACGTCTAATTACGGCAACATTTAAAAACAAGTTTAGACCGTAACTTGAAAATCCTACCGGATTACTACACGTGTTTCGCGCCGTTGTAGGAATAAATTTTGGAGGGAAGACAGAAAAACTTGGACTCCAAAAAAAAACAAAAAAAACTGTCGGAAACAAAGTTGACAACCCATTTATCGCCCACGACCGACTATTCGGACACGTAGACCTACTCGATTTTGCCTTGTCCCGACACATACACACATACGGCGTGACGGCGGAGGGGTGCAGTGGTGGCGTCGGTGGTGGTGGGTTGGCACGATTCGAGCGAGGCCATCGGGAGGCCAAGGCCCGGAGACAACAAGGGCCACCGAGGTGTGTTGAGTGACGGCGACCACCAATGACGTTGAGCTCAGTGACAAATTGTTTTTTATCAGTTTGTGTGAGCGTTCAACTTCTCAAAAGTGGACGTTGGATTGGCCATTTATCTGTGTTGGATAGGAACGGAACGGAAAAGTTTCGTTCCTAGAAACTATTTCTAGGAAAGCTTTTTTGAGTAACCTAGGAACGCCTACGTTCCTTTTTAATTTTTGAGGAACGGGAACTGGGGTTCATTTTGCCTTAACCTTCAATGTGCTACGAGTAAAATTTTAATAATTCTGTCGACAGTGGAACCGTCGGTGTCCTTTATATCTGTTCCCGCAAATTTCTATTTGGTCCCCGTATGTCGAGAAGAAAATAAAGATTGCGTGGCAATTTTTATTTATTTTTACACACAACGTTATGGTGTCATGGAATTGGAACAATAGTTTTTATCGAAGGAACGGGAAAGGGACGGAAAAGTTCCAGGTTCCTTTTGACAGGGGACTTGGAACGCCCAGGTTTATTTTACTTTCTGTAGGAACTGGAACGGGGAATGGTTCCTTTTTTCATCGGAGGAACGGGAACGGGGAATAGTTCCTTTTTTCATCGGAGGAACGGGAACTGGAACTGGTTACTTTTGAAAAAGAACGAACCCAACATTGCCATTTATAGCAGCCATGGCCCTCCATGCGGCGCGTTGGTAGCATTCCATAAATACAAGTTTTAACATCGTAAACTCGTTTAAACATTATCATGCACAACTAATAATTGATATAATGGTAAATAGTGACCAGTATGTACGTGTACCAGTATGTTAACATTATCGACATAGAAATTTATTTGATAAAAGATACATACTAATGAAACTAATTTACTGCTTATTAATTTATTATTATTATTATTATTTATTTTTTTTAATCACCGTAGTGCCTTGTGCACTACAGGATTTCTGCACCCTTGGATCTCCATGGAGATATGTGAGGAGAAGGGAAGGGATAGGGATGGGGAATGGCAGCTGGTATAGCCAGGCTGCAGGATCCACCCCTAAGCTCTGGACTCACTAACGGAAGCTCAGGGGTAACACCTAGTCGTTACGTTCTTACCTAGTCGTTAGTCGTTCGTTATGTTCGTTACGTTACTAACGTCACGAACTAGCGTTACGTTAGTCGGTAAAGGTCACTCACTCCATCGTTTTTCTTCGGGTGAAACGCGTTCGAATAACACTTAACCCTTGTTGGGTAACAACATCCATTTTGCGATGACGGGGTGAGCATAGAGGGAGGGGTTGACGTCAGGGCTAATTCAAGAAGTCAGCCCTGGATCTCCCAGCTTTTATTGCACTTATTAAAATATTCAGTAGGCTCCATAAATTGGATTTACGTGCGTGCGTACAACTTCCCTAATGTCTTTGTTTCGTAACCGAAATAAAATAGTTCCACCGCCCCACCCCCTTTTTGCTCTCGTCATATAAAGCCCCTGTAGTAAGGGTCGTCCATGAATGACGTTCATCTGAACGACTGCCACAAACCTCGTCATGGTCTAATGGATGTCTTGTGGTGAATCGCTGAATCGGTAATGCGACAGATGGTGCTGTGTTGTTTGAAATTGGAAAGTGATCAAATCATAATTTTATTGGTTGATATTTTTTACCTTTTTGCTAAATAATAATTGTGAAAAAATAATAACAAGTAACACGTTTGTAGATAAAATAACTGCGTTTTTAATGACATGTAGAACTGAAGAATTACTAAAACTACAAGACATCATATCACATAAAAAGGACATATGCCGATTTGCGTAAACTCACTCACTCCATATATATTTCACCAGCTTTAACCAAAAGCTTTCACCAGATTATCTTTTTTAGCAATTTCTGTTTTTTAACTTTGAGCAATTGTACTTGCAGACAATTGAAGGTTTTGGCTAAAGGAACTATGTGTACAGAAAAGGAACCCCCGTTACAGTTCCTCAAAGAAAGGAAGCAGTTCCCGTTCCAGTTCCGACAAAAATTAAGGGAACCTAGGCGTTTTTAAATTCCTCAAAAAAGGAACCAGTTCCTCAAAAACGGAAATTGTTCCTTAAAAACGGAACTAGTTCCAAGGAACTGAACTTAACCGCGTTCCGTTATCACCCAACACTGTCTCAAAGAGACGACCTTTTAGAATTGTCCCCAGGAACTGCCCTGGGAACACACCCCACCTACAAAACCCTGCTGTAGAAGCAATATAACCATTACCTCATCCCCTTCAATCACCAGGGCCATCTTCTATTGAGTTACGTGTGCTGCCAAGGTGTCGTACCCTATCATTTCAGGTCATCTTTTAAATTATTAACATCAGATTGCTTTTATTTCTTTGCATTCTTCGGCGAATGCGCACACGCTGGATATATATATAAATACACTCCGTATTTACGAGCCTGGCATACACACACACACCGACGTTGATATAGCCATTACCCGGTGAACTATCGAATGGGAAACATGGCAGCAGGATTTATTGTTTGGTCGTGCAATATGTTATGTATACATTGGCGGCAGGCGGCTTCCGCCGTGCGTGTTTACAAGGGCATGGTCCGTGTGACTGCTGTGTACGTGTACTGTACTACACCGTGATTCATAAGAATGGGAACCCCCACCGCCTTAGCTCCAAAAGTCAGCTAAAAATGACCGGATTGTTTTGAAATTTGGCACAAACATGGGGGAAATATATGCGAATATGGACCTATTTTGAGCAGTCTTTTCGCACCATAAATTTTATTTTGTCGCCGAAATTTGATGGCAACTTCGTCTTCCTCCGTGAACGCCATTGTTTACAGCAGAGATCTAGCTGACGATGCAGTGCGCACCAGTTGCTCTAACGCAGCGCCACCTCTGAAATGAAAAAATCGTAGCGGGAAATTTAAAGTAAAAAAACTGCAAAATGTCATTCATACTGTTTTGAGCCAAATTTCATAACAATCCGGTCATTTTTAGCTGAGTTATGGAGCTATGCGGCGAGAGAGGGGAGGTTCGCAAACTTATGAATCACGATGTACACTATAGACGTAGCTGTTGCAGCCTCTCTCATAGCCCCCTCCCCCCCCCCCATTAGGCATTTATCTTCCCCTTCATCCGCGAGAGCGCGATTATAAATTCACGGGCTCTCACGTAATGTAACACGGCGTTGATGGGGGAAGCGGTGTGACCCAAGGGGTTAGGCTACAGTGTCGACCTCTGCTGTCAAGGGGGTGCATCTATGGCGGAGTACAGGTTGAAGACACTGTGGGTGGATCTTGCCTTTTGTGACGGGTCTAGCTGTTACGTTACAAACGACCAAACCGACACAAAAAAAAACTGTGCGTTTACGAAACTATGAAAATATTGTTAGATGATGGAGGTATCCTTGAAGATGGAGGTATACCTCCATCATCTAACAGTTATAACCGCACGGCTCCTACGAACACTTCCATAATTATGAAAATATTGTCCGTTGGTGCACCGCTGTCGTCACATAAACTGTTTTTGATTTAATTAACAAGCGTGTAGTCTCCTTGTTCTATTCAGAGTTGCCAATGGACCTAAATAAAATAGTTAGTATAATTGTTCGTAGGAGCCGTTGTCGAGTATATACATAAAAATACATATCGTCGTATACGTCGACAACGGCTCCTACAAACAATTATCCTAAATAAAACAATTAATTGAGAAAACCCGATTAAATAACTGAGTAAATAAAATCAGTGTTATAAAGTCCGACAGTTAAACACTTGTAATCAGTCAGGTACAGAGGAAACAACTACACGAGCTTGTGTTTATGACACTGAATTTATTTACATTTAATCGGGGTTTTCTCAATTAATTTTGCGTTTGTCTCGGCATGCATATTTTACACCACTATCGTTAAAAATAATTAAGTAAAAATTGACAAAGATAGATATTTGAGGCTATTTAATCTATCATTTACAGAGAGTATTTTACAAAAAAAATTACATGCTCGTGCAGAATTTTAGGAGTTTTAGGAATGCAAAGCAACGATCAGTTAGCTTAATGTACCGGTATTTTATTTTTGAGTGATTAAGATATTGATTATCGATATATCGCACATGAGTTATTATCGATATACACTGTGTATATTTAAATTTCTGTTATCCCGCGGCTGCTTAAGTCGTGTTGCCTCAGTGCTGGACTCGCGGGCAAAGATTGGCGTGTTATTGCAAAACAGTTTCGCTTCTCCTACACCTACACTCCCCCCCCCCCCCATTCGATCTGGCGAGGCGAGGAGGGATCGTGACACGGTACGTGCTGGCGTAGGTCTCCTCACCACGCACGGTATAAATCTCTGGCGTTTGGAAAAATGGTCGTGTTCAGGCCACCCCCTCTCCAAACCTCCCACCTCCACAGCCCCCTCCCCCCCCTAAGCCCATTAAGACAAGACACCGGCCTATTACAGGTTGGAAACAACACAGCGAGCAATCCCAAACTGGAGATAAGAGAATCCACTTTATCCATTATCACCTTTGTTGTGCTCTCTCTCTCTCTCTCTCTCTCTCTCTCTCTATCTGTGTGTCTCTCTGAGAGTGAGTGGGACGGAGGGATGGGGAAGGGATGCCGAGACAGCCGCATTCTTGTTCTGGTGTGAGCGCAGGTTGCGGAGGGCCGCAATCCGTGCGGCCAACCTAGCTTGATCGAAGGCCGCTTGCGGCCACTAGAAAAATAGATAGAATATTTCAGATTTGCAAAAAAAAAAAAAGTTTAACGCCCAATGGGCTCAAAAACGGTTGTGGCCATCGAAAACAAACCACGTGATCGAAAGAATTAGTTAAATTTGGCCGCACGCCAAAAAATGAAAGGAGCTTGTGGCTTTGTTGATTCGATGTTATGGTTGTGTCGTACGGCCACTTCGATTTTATAGGTTTGGCCTGGTAAGAAGATGGAGTATCTTTGGATTTTCCTAAGAATTTTCGGCTAAGTTACACGTTCAAGACATGAGCGACCTGAAAATACGGTGTCGAGTGGGGCGCGTAGTGAAAGTCAGTCTCACCTGATTAGTCACTTCATGTTATGTTTTTGGTTAGGTAAGTCAGTTTCGCTACGCACCACACTCGACACCGTATTTTCAGGTCGCTCATGTCTTGAACGTGTAACTTAGCCGGTCGAATGGGTTTGCCTTACGGTAATACTTTCTTGTGCAATTCTAAATAAGGACGTGATCTCCGACCACTTCGGATGCACGTCGAACTAAGCTACTTTCAAAATTCAAAATAAGTGAGTTCTTCTCGTTTTAAATCCTGGTGAAGAGCGTATACTATAGAAATGATCCTATGAAGTATAATCTTCTCGTGAAAGCTGTTTTAACTCATCAAAATAAGCTACCATTGCTTGCCCGAATCCATGTGAACCTGGAATGAGCTATATGAATGAAGCGGACAAAACATGCGCGCTAAGTTACAGTAGTGCGTACAAACAATTTGTTCACCTTGCAGAAGTGACTGGATGTGATGTGATGTGTGGGCAATTAAGCAAAGTTCACGGACTGTTCACTTAGCGCAATGAGCAAGTGCTCGCCGATCCTATTATTGTGACATACGACAAACATGAGTTAAAAAGATACCGCATGTGTTCTTGAAACACTGCGACTAATTACTGTTTGTAATTTTGTTTAATATATATGAATATTAATGGCTTTGATGGATTGAATAATTCATTTGTTATTTTATTTTGAATTACTAGGATTGAATTATTTGCTTACAAATTTCGTTGGATAACTTGGATCGAAAAATTTATTATTTTACTTTATATTATCAGGATTCAATAATTTATTTATTATTTTACTTTGGAGTACTAGGATTGAATAATTTATTAAATATTTTTATTATACACACTCCAATAAGTAAGAAAGGTTTCTTACTTATTGCAGTGTGTATAATACATGAATGAATAATGTTCAATGGAAGCGGATAAATTCATTAAGTTATCCATTTTTAAAATCATTTTGTGCGATTCTGTATTGCTTGTTGTTCTATTTTATCTGACCGGTATTAGCCCTAAAACTTATTGAGCCCGGAAATGTGATTATATTCCATTCCCGCCTACTGGCTTGATAATACGTTGTACCCGTACCGCCCTGTAGGGCGAGAGCAGTTAACAACAAACTGCCGAAACCGGGCTCGATTTATCATGCTAAGTGAAATGCAAATGTTTACTTTGCCCCACGACTTTGCTTTTGGACAACAACAACAACTGTGCTAAGTAGGTGGCTCACCCACATTATTTTAGTGGTTTTCGAGCGACTTATTCGGCAATTCTCTAACGTGGTCGTTGTGTGATGCGAGATTTATGTGGGACACCGGGGCACCGGATCAATTGACGCCTCGGCGCTCGCTAGCATGACCGACGGACGTGTTTGCTTAAACTCGAAATAACGTCATTCTCTATCCTCTTATGCTTAAAGTAAACTCGGAGACTGGCGCTGCGTTGTTAAGGTCAAGTGCAGCTGAAATAGGCAGTGTGAACGAGCTATAAAGACCAAATGTCCCCGCCCCAAGTAACTGGGGATGGTGTTGTAACTTCAAATGTGCGATTAGGCAGAACCGCTCGTCATTATTAATAAAAAACAACACTTGCCTGTGGCTATTTTATGCACGCTCTTAACTAACCTAATTTATGACTACAATTTACGATTGCGTAATGCCACGCTAACCTTGTGACTGAATTTAAAAAAAAATAAATGGACTTTTTGGGCATGGCAAAATAATTTCAAAAATAATGTTAAGTTCTAATTGGGGTATCTTGCAAATTACACCGGTTGTCATTGGTTTGTTGTCATCGGTTGTCATTGGTTGTCACCGGTCCCGTCATTGAATTGAAAGAAAAAAAACTATTTGTGAAAGTTCATTTATAGACAGACATCCGAAGAAATATGGCCCAACAGTGACAGAAAAAAAAAATAACATAGTCAAATTATTTTAAATAAAAGTTATATACTTTGCGCAAATACTGTATATCATATGACATATTAGAAATGAAATAATGTGAGCAGTCCATTTGAGAGTTCTACATCTGTATTCGTATTTTACTAGATTATTCCATTTATTTTCTTAGCGTTTAAGTGGGTCTGTTCGGAAAGAAGATGTGACCTTACTGTAAAAACGTAGGAATTGTTATCGTCTGGATTTTCTGCATGGGTGGTGGCAGCGAAGTTAAGTTGCGTTTGCTAATTATTCGAATTCGTTTTTTTTTTTTAATTAAATGATTCGGTTTTGATACAATTAAAACCAACAAACTCGGCGGGAACGTTGACTGCTCAACTAAAACAAGAGTGGATTGTTTTGCCCGCCCATTGTTGCGTATATTGTAATTTTCTGAAGTACGAGATTGCCTTTTCTACTAAACGAAAAACCAATCCTAGACAGAAGCCACGTCAAGGCACAGACGGCGTAAAACAACTGAAGCGAATTTGAGTAAATTATATTTGCTTGTCAGGCAGCATTGACATCTATACAACAAAACATGTAATAAATTGGTATCATTATGTGTGTGTGTGTGTGCTAAATGCCGTGGCGTTGTTTCCGACCTCTGGTGACCCTATATGATAGTTTGAAATGTTGCCGATCAAGCACTGCCTTCCCCAGCTGTAAATTTAATCCTAAGGTCTCTCTCTGACGTCATCCATCCACTTGTTACATGATCTTCCAATTTTTATGCTGCTATCCACTTTTCGGAGCATAACGTTCGCAGTGTAATTTACCTTAGTAATAATTTTCCTTTCTTATCCGCTAATACAAAAGCGTGCTAATGACAAACGAAGAACCCATTCAATTGAATCGATGTTGACCAACCCTTAGCAAATCCATTTCCTAATTAAATAAGAGTTATTCAACGGTCGGCCTAAAATGTCTTCCCGGTCTTTGCCGTCGCATCTTTTCAATTAAAAGGGTTGGGCAGACTCAGACGAACGGTTAATGCATCTCTTGAAATTATTTCACGTGTGTTTCCGCTTGGCTTACCCCGCTGATTGCTAATTAATCAATTCATCGCCATACGCGCTGAGAGTCATTCGCGTTCAATTATAATTGGCTCTGCGGCCGGCCACACAGTCCAATTCTATTCTATAATGATACCGATAGCGCATGTAAGTGCTGATATTGCCAACGGGCAACGGCCACGTCGCGTTTTTTCCGACTTCGTTGAACTCGCGTATATGTACTAGCATCGTCTTATGATCGTCTTAACCACAATTCAATAATGAATTGACCCAAAGGCAAATAAAAGAAATAATATTTTGCCGACTTCTAATTTAGTTAAATAAATCTAACAATTTCTCTGAAGGGGGTGATTGATAGCAAAAAATATAACCTGCGCCATACGTCTATTCCCACAAGATAAATGCTTGCACAAGCAACCGCTATGCATCACAATGCAACGGGGACTGCACCCGTACTAAAAAATATATATATGTCGACCATCCGTTTGAGAAATAGGCTCACTCGTTCTTGGATATACCTATTTAATTTTTGTTTAGTTAATAATTTATTTTTTAAGGTTGCATATGCACGTAATCAGACGATTGTAAATCCGAAATTCACATCAAGAAATTCGAGCCTACAGCAGACTGAATTTAGAACAGGTTCATTCAATGTTGGCTTAACATTGTCAGCTACAATATATTCACAGAACGACGACAGTTTCTGAACACATTCACCGAATCTTTTATTGCCGATCCACAGTAACTGCATTTGGCGATCGTTTCTACCCCTGTTCGAGCGAGACAAACTCTCTCTTGACAAAAGCTTTTATTCAATGGGGATGGTAACACTCCATAGGGGGAACTTATAACCCCATGCTGTTCCTGTCAGGACATTGATTAGAAGAAAAAAAAAACAAAAACGATCTGCACATAGCAAAATCGCAAGAGAAAAAACGGGTGCAGGTTTTTTCTTTCTTATAGGGGTGGGGGACATGGCATTCCACGGTGTTGGCGCCACCTGGGCACTTTTTTTTGGCGCGAGTGTTACATCAACACGCCGCTAATTGATATATACCAGCAGGTAGTTGTAGAACCGATTGAGGGGTTTCAGGGCTGCAATTTATAGCGTCAGTCGCCATCCAACCCATCGGCGGGTGACCTTTTCAACACTGCGGCACATTTTCAAATTGTCTCGGTGCGCTTCGGTTCGAATGCGGGGCACAGTGCTGGTGACGTCACAGGTGGTGGATCGCCCGCCACCTCTGATTGGCCGCGCCGTGATCGTCTCGCTTCCGATTAGGGGGGACGTTTTAATTACCTACCTGCACCGACACTGTAATTTCTTATGGCGTCTTGAAGCAGTTAAAGGGACGGGTTGATCGCCATGCTCAGTTCAGTTCGGGTAGGAATTGCTCAACGATGCACAGTAAATGTAGGCGACTTAAATGAAGATGTCTGTAACCCGTAACAATTTTTTAATTTACCTGGGGTTCATAAGATTTACAACTGGGCGATTGAAGATTATAGTAGTAGTAATAATACAAATTAATATTTATTTATGAACTCTGTTTCTGTTTTGCTTGACTGTTTTGTAAAATATATTTAGATTTAGATTTAGATGGAAAAATTCTGCGCCGTAGCATAATGGCAATATGTGGGGAAAATATATTTGAAACATACATTACAAGTGCAAAAAGATATTTCGAATTTTTTACACTAGGCACTACGGTGATTTAAGATAAACAAATAAATAAATAAAATATGTCTGGCATCATTGATGATGACGGTCATACGATGGTTCGCTCGAATTCGAAGAACGGGTAAATTAATTAATTTTTGGAAAACCTGTAGCAATCTGTGTGGTTAAATTGAGCCAAATTATAGAATACGTTGTTTGAGCTACGCAGAGTGCAATTCAAAAATTCAGGACTAATGTCTAGTTTAGGACTAATGTCTCCCTACAGTTAAAAAGACACCCAAAGACCGGGCGAGATTATAATTGCCTTATGAGCAGTATTAATCACCTCAGGTAACTTGATTTTAAGTCGCCTCGATTTGCAGTGTTACAGGCCTATCGCATTTTTTCGCTCCTCCAGGCGTTCCCTGTGTCCCGCAGGGTGGAAGATGGAACACATTGAATCGTAAATGATCAGTGCGCTTAACTGACTGACTGACTTGGAGAACATTCGTTCGGTGTGACCGTTCGAAAAACCGCAGATGGGCCGCCTCCTCCCTGGTGAACCTCACCGCGCGAGGGAACTAATTTGACCTAAACTTCGAATGGCAACGCGAGCTTTGTTTTCGCATGATTTGTGTTTTTGTTATGTGGGACGGTACTCGCAAAAACCAGCAGCCTCCAGTTGGATTTCAATAGTTCGACTGAAGGTGGAGACTTAATTGTAATCATTAATGCACGCTGATGACGGATCGTCACCACTACGCGTAGGTAGAACCCTATAATAAGCGCCGAGCATGGCAAAGATGAAAAAAAAACTAGCCGTCGGCAAAAGGATTGAACCGTATAAACGCGGACAATCTTTCAAAATGCAACATTTATTTGCTGTCCTAATGAGATGGTGCTACTGTTCTACGGTAGCCATTTATATGTAACCCTTTGAGGGTCGCATTTTTTCGACGTTCCCTAAAGAATTATTTTTTTGTCTCAAGTTCAAGTGATTAGGACTGTTTCGTCGCTGTCTTCTTTTTTGTGTTCTTGTATAACTGGTTTCATTAACTAACTAATTAAATTTCCTCCCGTTCGACTGTATATAACTTTGGAAAATCATCTATACAGACTGTATGACTTTGCATTTTTTTATGAACCTAAACTTACAACTTGTGAGGGAAGCTACAATAT
This sequence comes from Melogona broelemanni, assembly GCA_033995665.1. Classification (NCBI taxonomy): domain Eukaryota; kingdom Metazoa; phylum Arthropoda; class Diplopoda; order Chordeumatida; family Chordeumatidae; genus Melogona; species Melogona broelemanni. The sequence goes on along the minus strand of JAUJYS010000096.1, from coordinate 12,115 downwards.
TTTTTTTCTCGATTGTGTCTAAATTGCCATTCTGTAGCACATTTTTTCCCTCCTTCTTTCAAGAGGAAATTTATTGCTTATTTGTTTGGCAGATTATCTGGTTTTTGATGAGTTTAGCTTAGTAAATTCTAAACAAAAAGCTTTGCTTTTCTGTTGCTTTTCAAAGTTATCTTGCTTTAATTTTCCTGTTCGCTGTGAATGTTAAAATTTGAGAAGGTGGAACTATGACAAAACTGTTAACTGTCGGCACGGATTTATGAACGAAGCGTTAAATTGCGCGAATACATCTGTACGGAGTTGACAAGTAGAAAAACTGCATCTTTAAATATATTCCATGCTCTACGCCTTATACACTGAAAACAAGACGCCATTTCGATGATTTGTTCCATGAATTTCTAGATGTTCAACAGGTTACTTAGCGTTCAATGACACAGTTTTCAAAGTAACCAAATATATTGATATAAATTTATCCATACAAGTACACCGTACACGTACAACATGTAAATAAGTAATGCTTGTTTTGAACATGCACGTACACACATAAATTTACAGTGTACTTACGTCTACTGTATACGCTTGTGTATATTTGCTTACGGACTAATACTATACGGAAACATATTTCTACATGTACATTGTATGTCCGAGACTGTTTTTCGTTAGCCACCGTGACAAGACGAAATACAATCTGGTTTTAATAGCGACAAATTATCGACTCTCGATAAATAAAAATGTCAGATGAAACGCGTCGTCTCAATCGTGTCTGGCGGCATTCAAGGCAAGTTCCTCAAACCAGGAAGCGGCCAAAGTCGCCAAACACGACGAATACAAAAGGCTCTTGGAGCAGAAAACTCGCGGCAGTCGTGCCTTATTTGGCTGAGACCGGTACAACAACGCATAGGACAACTGCACACGTGTATTTATTTCTACGCCCGCATAACAACCGGCTAATTAAGCCGGGCGATGACGTGAAACCTGCGGCAGGACTAAGTGGTCAAAGAGACGACCTGTCATTAAGCTCGCATCGAAGGCCCAAGGCGCTTGACCCTATTGGCGTTTGCTAATTCTATTAAACTATTGGCGTTTGCTAGTTTTATACACTTAGATTTACCTGTGATTGAAGGTAAAAACAGATCAATTATGGAGACATTTTCGCATATTATCGGAATAGTATCCGGCATTGCACATTTGACGATGGGACCTTTATACTAGACTCACCGATTGACTTTATAATTGCATGAATGGTCAAACAGGAACGTCGTGATATCTTGCGGTTTAAATAATTTTACAATTTACTGCTGGCCCCCAGCAGCCCCCTCTTCACCAGCCGCCGGTGAACTGCGCCGTACCCGGATGTATTGAATGTCCATACGCATGTACTTGTTTGAGCTCAACACGTGCCTTCATGTGTCCTGCATTTGTTTGCGCGAATTATTACCCGTAGCCGCACCGCCTAAATAAAACATTAGCGCAACACCTACATGTACACCTTGAGTGCGCGGGCGTCGGCTATACCCGTATTCTCAGTTGGTCGATTTGTTAATGAAATAACGGGCGCGTAGGAGTTATAAATAACTGTGGAGGGGGACTTGAATCGCCGTAATAATCTAAGCCCATCGTGTGCGTAAAAGAACAAATTTACAGTGTATGTAGTGCCATAGTGCATCGTCCACCATATCTATTTGAATTTGCGAATTTTTTAAAAAATGCACCCAAAATCAATAGATTTGTTATATTTATTCTCTAACAAAGCAAGAAAATCTAATGTACCGGTATTTTATTAATGTTTACAAACTATTCTGAAATAAAGCATCTACATTGCGCCAAATTACCTTAGCGAAACCATGTCTGCTAAAGAAAGTGTCTAAAACGGACATAAACTATCAATTTAAACGGTTCTTCCAATAAATAATTTCAATATAATTTGTCGGGAAACTTTCTTGGTTAAAAAGTAGTTTCGAACCAATTGTAGTAAAAAACTTTAAAACATTAATTGGAAATGGTAACGTCTAATAGTGAAGACAAATTATTCAGTCAGTTACAAATATTTTTTTACAAAAATTTGTAACTGACGGATTAAAGTCTAAAAGATAATTTTATAGTTGTTTTTATTGCAATTGGTTCGAAAATAGTTTTTAACTACCATCTGTCTTCGCGTGCTCTAAACATCATCAATTTAACATTGGATATTTTCTTGGTTAGCTAAAGTTTCAAGCCAATTAATTAAGAAAATAGTATACACTAAGAAAACACGAAATGGGACACTTACGTCATCAAACGGATTCCGACGACAACGAAATTCTGGAGCATTAGAAACATCAACAGATCCCGAAATTATTTTCCAAATCCAAATAGTCAAATAAGTTATATTTCCTTGCGTTGACGACCAAGACCTATATTTGCCTTCCCAAAAGATGACCAACGCAAAGAATAAAATGACCGAAAATGTCGTTAACTACCATGGATCAGTGCCCAAAATTTTTAGTGGTCATTAGATGACGATCGGTTGCCTTTTTGCGTGACTCCTCAGCCTATGTAAGCCTACGGGGGCCACTCGATGTCGAAAGGCCGTGGTCGAAATCCGTTACAAGAAGCACTTGAACTCGAACATTTGCGTCGAAATGATTATTGCTTACTGATTTATATGCTTGCTGTCGATAGTGTTCCTCTAACTGCACCGTTATACATGTAGGTTGTCGGGACATTATGTACTCGTATATATATTTATTTGTAAAAAATGAAAATGACGGCGCTTTCATGCGTCAGTGACCGTGAGGATGTTTTTAGATGATGTTTAGATACTGATATGCAGTATGTACTGATCTAAAACGCGGAAGTGGTTGTTTGGTCCTCCCTTTCCCTCAAGGCTATATCAGAGTCTGCAGCACCCATGTGCAACTGAAATGAATACAATAGGCTGCAAAATTTAAAGCTGTGTTCATTTAAACACTATTCTACATAATTTAGTTATTATTTAAAATTGTCGACCAATTCCTCGGTACCTGGCATTATATATGGGACATATTCCATCTTTGTCCATAACTGGTCTTTGACCCCCGCCATTGGCCCACCTAAAAAGGGGCTGCTTGCGGGTATATATTGTAATTGTAATTGTAATATTATATATTTATATTTTTTTTCCTTTTTTTTTTATATCACCGTAGTGCTTAGGGCATTACAGGATTACTGCCAGAACCATCTCCCGCTACAATTCCTCACAAATTAAAAGGAATTAAGGCGTAAATAAGTTCCTTATCAAAAGGAACCTGGAACTTTTCCATTCCTTTTCCGATTAAAAAATATTTTAAAACACATTTGCGGAACTAAAATACAGGACTGAGTTCCTCAAAAAAGGAACCAGCTCCTAAGAACAGAGCTTTTCCGTTCCGTTTTAACTGGATTAAGTTAGAAAAACCAAAGTTTTAATTACCCAAAATATCGTCCAAAAATATATTGCTCAGCTATTGACTGACCGTTTTTGTACAGCACTAATTTAATATCCAATTGCCAATAAGGATAATGCACGGTAATTATTGTAACGAGTCGAACGCTATGTGTGTGGCACAACAATATGAACTCACGCCAAATTTCGTGAACATGAACACAACTACAATAATAACCCCAATCGCTTCCTGGAAAACAACACAAGGATAGCCGTAACTCAGAAGCCACGCAACACGTACACATTAGCCAGCCTACCGCATTCAGCTGCCAAAGTCATGTTTAGTCAGTATGTAAGTCATGTACGGACATTCCTGCACAATTTATCATGCTGGAGGGCCGTACATCTGTCATTATTTCATTTGATTATGTGACCAAGCTAAGAGGTGAGTGGTGACACGCATCAACAGAAAACGAATGACGAAATTGAAAGTAATTTGGGCATTCCGAGCGCAGAATTCACGTATAATAAAAAAAAACAAGTTTGTTTGAAGTCGACAAAACTGTTTTATTGCTAGTAAATGGAGAAGTGGAATTTCGGTGAACACGGGGAAAAATGATAAAAATTTTCTTGGGTTTCGTATCGATAAACAACGCGCTATTTGCGTTGAGTTATTGGTTATATATATAAACGAGATACATCTGTGTTCGTGTAGATTGTGGAAGGACATCTGATACATACTGTATGTCGAGATATAGTTAAACCAGCGAGAGATGAGAATATCGCGAGTGGGAAATAAACCTTCAAATAATATTGGCAGTAAATTTAATGAAACATGGCTGAAGAGTCGTTTTCGTTTTTATGAGTTTTTGCTTTTTCCAGGAATAGCGGGTTGTCAACAATAACAGCGTTAGCCTTCCTTTTTATGTTTAAATTTTTTATTTTTTTATTTTTTTGCTTCCCACCAACAAAATGGTTATCCAACGCTATCCAATATGGCGCCGATATGGCCGAAGCAAAGCATTGCCATGAAAGGGAAAACGTGGGAAGTTGGGAGTGAGCAGCACCCCCAAAAAGAAGCGTGTCAGCGTAGTTCCCCATATCGATTGGTCGAAACGATTAAAAGCGGCGGACATACGGTCATATTTAGCTGTCAGATTGTTAGCCACGCGAAAGGTCGTCGACACTAATTAAACTAGCGGCTATCCACCCCCCGTGTCAGCCGCTCTGCCGCATTAAAATTTAATAGCGTTAGCTTATACCAATAATGATTAGCACAGCCAGCGTCAGATTGCATCGTCGATTGTCTGCATGCACGAATCTAACCAAACGTGTCGTGTAAAAAAAAAAACGAGACTCAACGAACTTCTTTGTAAGACCAAATGGGGTTACATCAAAGACCTACAGGTACATGCATGGTTCCTGTATTTACAGTTTGTGACATAACCAGTTTTTTATCTGTAGCCATTTCGTTGGCAATAAACAAAATACAGATATGCAATAAAACAATATCGAAATGGTGACTGTCTCGCATTTTGTCAAAGGCTTTTAAAAAATTCCGGCCGGCATTGCATGTCTGAACGAAACTGATTTTACCCATGGTGCCGTCACTTGATACTCGTATATCAGTAGGAAATCGGCTTGCCTTTTGTTCGATCGAAACAGAATCGACGGCGGTTAGAAAGAAAAAAAAAAAGAAAACGGTCGCCCCTACCTCCTCGGGCCATTATATTAATATAAAAAGTAACGGCGAGTATAGGCCAAACCTGTGTGCATTTTCTATACGTGTTGTTTACTCACAAGCCACGTTTTCAGATCGTAGGTCGATCAGTTAACGTCTCCCACCTGCTGAAGGCAGCCCCCTCCCCTCCTTCCCGCTCACTTGAAGGTAACTTCGATGCACTCTCTTGATGGCGGTGCATACGATGGAGGTCAATGAACACCGTTACGTAACACCTCGTTTTTGCATTTTTGGTGCCTGGAAGTTCGTCGAGCCGAGCGTCTCAACGGCGTTTGACTTTTCGGTTTCATCGCAAGTTTTTGCTTGTGCGAGGAATTGCAAGGGAAACCCTCATTGTTCGACGATTCCCAATATAAATGAACCTTCTTGGATCTGATACCGCATGCGATAGGAATACCGGTATGTGGCATCTGAACGTTGTACGTTGCCGCCATTTAATTGGCATTTGCTAACGTTAGAACAGTTTGTATGGGCACAGGTTATTATTTCAGTAGATGTAGTAACCCATGATTGTCATAATCAGACACAGCTCGACAAAATAGCACGTAATTACAACATAAATATTGTTTTTTTGATAGACACGAAAGTTTGCACTTTTAAATTATTTGAAATAATGACAAATCAAAATAAAATGCCGTGATACCGGTGTTTATATGTTTTAAATTATGACAACGTGTAATTAATCACAATGTGGAAAATTGGAAGGTTCAATCATAATTCAACTCTGTTATTCTTAAAAAGAATCTTTGTTGAATCTCTGTCACGGTATCTTAAAATGCTTGTTTTTTTATGTAATATGTTAAGCAGCAATTACCATCATTTACTCGACTTTTTTCTTAGCCGCTTACAAAGTAGAACATTTGTTAACAATTGCAGCGTTCTGTTTGAGAGGCGATTGTACATAAAAAATATCATAACCATTTTTCAGAAAATAGTTCTGCAGTAGCAACTTCGAGACGAACTGATAATAAATTCTGTGGTCTTGTGACGTTTCCTCTACTCTGGAGAGGCAGTTCTGCCAGGAAAGCATCATTTTCGTTTATTCATGGTGACCATCTAAGGCAAAATGGGGACGTGTGTGTGTGTGTGTGCACATGAGCGTCAATGTCATCGGAGCACCTGCCATGCTCTGGCACCCGCCTGATGAGCGAGAAGACAATTCGCTGACGTTGACGAGTGTCAGCTGTCCTCCCAGAGTTGTATTTCAGTGACGTCATTAAGTACACGTCAGACAATTCTACTTTCTTGCTGCATTTTCACATTAAAAACAAAAACTGGCGTTAAAACAAATACAATTTTACCATGCTATCCACGAGGTGCCATGTGGTATTGTGCCTAAAATCAATTCAATTCCCGATCGAGACTTCTGAAATTTTTCGTGCGAGATAAATTCGTACACGCGTATTCTTTCCTAATGTAAGCAAAGCCGTGGGAGTCGTGTCTGTACGATGTCAGCTGCACGTTAAAGATCCCCATCTATTTACGATGTTACCTAGACTAGGCAAAATTATCAGGTCGCCCCTGAGGGCTTTCAGGTGGAAATCGTTGCGAAACCCCTTTAACAACAGTTGAAAAAAATTATCGCGCTATTCCAACGCTAATGGTAGAGAATGTAATATACAGTCCTTGCGAGTTTGTCCACAATACGGACGTTATTAACGGTCGTATGGAACGGGTTGCACTGCAGTACGTGCCGCGCATCTAATTGAGCTTCAATTTTCCATTTTTAATATATGCGACTGAGTCCATCATGGTCGGGTATAGCGCGCTCGTGCGCTAACCTAGTTTGCGTGTATTTGCGCAACAGTCGGGTAAGGCCTACGCGTGGCCAGTGGAGGGTGCAGTTAGGCGTATATGGGGTGATGCCGCCGGCCGCCACACCTCCGGTAAACAGCGCGACGCGCTACGTCAAACAACTGCTTGTAGAGGCGCATCTTTTGGGCGCTCGCGCGTGCAAAAACTAAATCAAGATGGCGGGGATCATGGACACAGATTGACTGCTCTGGCAGGGTGGCTTCCGCGCACTTATTCCTATGTGACAGTCTTTGAGACGTGGACGATGAAAACTTTAAATTTTGATCGAAATTTTGATCTCAAATGTTGATTTGAAATTTTCATCTCAAATGTTGATTTTAAAATGATATTGTGACAATAAAATGTGATGCTATTGGGTATGGACCTAATAAGTTAGAAATATTTTCGAAGATATTTTGTCATCGACGAGGCTTTTCAATTAGTTGTCGGATATTTATTCATTTTTAAACATATACTGTGCTTGTTTTATTTTACATATTTATCTAATAATATAATGACAAAAATATGCATTTAAATTAATTACACCGTTGATGTCGAAAAGATTAACAAAAAAAGGAAGTCAGTCATTTAAAATCAGAATTATTTATAACGGCAATCCTAATCCCAATCACTGCACATCATCTAACAAGCTTAATACCATAAATATTTTACTGTCGGGTTAATGTTAGCAACTATTTCATAGAAAAAAAAATTGGACGAATTCGTCAGTCAGTCTGAGTAACTAAATATTAAGCTTTAATCGCATCTTGGAGCAATTCGGCCATCATCAGTCTAGGCAAGTCAATACTCGGCATTTATTTATTTATCAAGAATGGCGTCGCATGGCTCACCCTCACGTGGCAAGTTCCGTTTTCACGATTCCGTGCGTCTTTCATTTTTTGTTCATTTTTTCTTCTTCTTTGCACGAACAAACAAAAGAACGCGCGATTGTGTGTCTCAGCGGCGGCGATCTGTTTATGTTTCTCCTCCCCCCTCCCATTTCCCAATATTGCTTACCGCGCCGACAGATCTACCGTCGCCCCCTTCCCCCACCACCCCCTTCGTTGAGGCAAAATCTGAGGTCACGGTCGATGAGCTTGGCGAAGACGCGCCATCGACTTTATGTGTTACAGTTAGATCCGCATTCGCCGTGTCTAGCGGCGGGATCCTAAATCGACAATGTTTGCATTATGGTGATGAACGGTTGGTTTGCGACGTGTGTGTAACAGGTACACTTTGCGGCCGGCCCCAATCGTGCGTAAGTGTGGCAGTGGGTCTGTGTGATTCGCCCCCCTCTCCCTTCTCCCCTCCTCACTACTTCCAAAACGGATAGAGTACCCGGGATAAAGGCCAGGAATGACGTTGGCATTTCCAATCAGTGGTGGTGGCGAGCGTGCAGCCATGTCCTCAGCTTGGCTGGGTGGGAATAACAATGGCGACGGGCATGTTGGTTACAAGCACCGTGTATAAATTGCTAAAATAGAAATTAAATCCGTTTTGTGAAATATCTCCGTTGGTCACCGTGCTATGAATATTGCCTCATAAAATAATTTATTGTTCCGAATATATTCATGTTATTTTTCAATATTATTACATATCTTCTTTATTTTGACATAAAGAGGGAGATAAATTTATGGCAAAAGATTGACTGGATATATCGAATGTTTTCAATTCGACTTAAAAAAAAAAACAGTGTTTCTAAAACGAGGCGTAAAAATATGGCCAACGAGTAGAAAAACATCTAATATATAACATTTAACATTGTAACAGATCTATAACGGACTCAAGAAAAAGTTGGTTATCTTGATAGTTTTTAGTGTCATTCTAAATAACCCCAATATACTCTAGTAGTATGACGATTGTAACGCAATACATTTATTCGCCTTTTGCTTATTATGCACCCAACTTTAAAACTGTTACGCTAGAGCCAATTTGTCAACGTCGACAGACGACATACGTCAGTTCGAATAAATAGATAAAAAAGTAATTGGCATATCGAATCCCTATTTGCTAATCAGCCCGAAACACTTTATATTTAAATGAAATCACATTTTTTTTCACATTTTCATTTTTTTAAAAATATATTGCCTGTCGTTATTACAGCGATTTACGAAAGCAAAAACTTCACCGAATTTCAAGAATCACAATTCGTCGAAAATGAAAACAAATGTGTTTGTTTTATAATTTGGAAAGACAGATAGTTCGGTTGGATAGCTTTGTAGTTCCGAGGAAATGTGAAGCTGTCGAATTTAGGTTTATGGGATTTGCGTTTCATGTATGCTAAAATTAGTTTTTTTTTCGGTTGCTAAAACGGGTACGTAAAACTGGTTCGATCTTCAATCTTAAAGTCAAACAACTTTCAGTTAATGCAGTAAAAAAACAAGCTTGATTGGATTATACTTTTAAATTGACAGGCAGTCGAGGAACTTTCAACTTGTCGTTTCTGATATCGGCCTTTCAAATCTTGAGCAGATATATATTTGCCTACTTTTTTTTAGAACCTTTCATTCCATACCGCTAAAGCAGTTGTATCGATTTAACTTACTGCGTTGTGCCTTTCTATTTTTACTTTTAGAGCAGTAATCGTGTAGTGCACTAGGCACTACGGTGATTAAAAAAAAACTTTTCTGCTTAGGAAACGAAATGAAATGGTGCCGATAGCTTGTAGTCAAGATCGGGACGACTTCACAAACATGCAAAAAAATGATACTTGTTTTAAGCAGCTAAGGCCAATGACTCGGTTCACTATAATTTCATAAAAAATAATTAGTAAACATTTTGTCATTAATGGCCATTGAACTTTCCGCATTAAACAAACATGTATTTTAGAAAGTAAACTATTAAAGTTAATATGACCCAAATCCAAGTAAAAACAGATAAAAAAGCTAAAAAATAATAACATTGTATTACAATCGAAAAGAAAACGTAAAGGAAAAGTCGTGATTAAAGTATATAGTGAAACAAAAATTGAAATTAAGTCTTTATCAGAACAACAATATTCATTTGCGAAATATTTAACCGGTACTCCGTGACAACTGAGGAAATTACCCATTTTGTCTGAATACGCGCGGTTTTGGTCCACGCTATAGTGCCCTGTAACTGGACAATCACTCAAAGCACGGCGCTATGCGGTGCAGCTTGCTTCGGGGTTTTTAATTTGCGCCATTTGATTGCACCTTCTCCTCGAAAATTACATCAACTGAAATCGCCAAGTTGGATGAAGCTTTCATTCATGCTACACTTTTTTTTCATTTTCATTCATGCCACACAGTTTTTAAAGTCGAAAAATTTATGATTAGTAAGTAAATAGCATGTGAATAATTTCTTAAAATGTAGCCGTTGAAATTATATTCTAAAAGTTTGAGCGAATTTAAATTGCAGTGCAAAATATCTCAAGAAATAATTTTCTACAAACGTATTGACTAATTGCTCTCGTTTCAAAACATACTTAATTTTTATATCATGGTTAAAAAATTGAGATGATTATCTTTTCTTTCTAGCTCTTCTATGCTCTTTCAAATTTATGTATGAATAATCGTAAAACAAATTCCTAAAGAATCCTTTGTGCAATTGATCATAACTGAAGAGGTAATGGCTATGTTGCAGCGCGGTTAGCATATAATTTAACGTAAGTAATTGCTACTGACCTACATAATTTCAATGACTCCATACCTCACTCATATAAACTTGCTCTATGAAAATAGCGCATGCACGCTATTGCCGTCTAACTGTAAATTGTATAATTCAATTTAACCTAGGCCTACTGGACACGGATGTTTGCTGATGGTTTGTGGACGAGCAACAAAGACCCTCAGCAGCGATTCACAATTTACATACTGTTGTTGATGTAGTTGTACACACAAGAATGAGCATAAAGGGAACTCCGCTCTGCGTGTCTAGTCTCATAGTAGTGGGGAAGGACATTCAATAAAAATTACTCATATATAGGTCATCTGACACACCGGAGGCCGCCTAACATTATTCCCAGCTGTAACAACATTTCATTTCACGCTCAACATAATTTTGATACGAAAAATGAAAACTGTTTCTATGAATGAGTAAATTGTGGCTGGAGAAATCCTCAATCATGGACTTGACCTTCGTCTACACGCTTCATTTGGCAGCGTATTCGATTGAATGGTGTGTTTTTTGCCCAGCTACTGTACGTGTACAACTTCATTGATTTTAGCTCGTAGTTTCAATGCACTTCGAGCGTGGATACGTCATATTAATTTTTCTGCGCAACGTCACATCCGTTGAATTCAAATAACATTTTTCTTGGCGATTTCGAAGCTATCGAAAACAATTATTATGTTTTCATTTCGCTTATTTTCTGACAAATCTGACGTCTGCGTCGAACGTCTGCGTAAGAAATCATTGTATCGATATACAGTATGTAATTTTATCTTGGACTTCGCCTTTTTAAACGATTTCCATTCAACAAAATCTATTTTTAATTATCTATTATTATTGATTCGAACCACAGCATGATATTATTCTACTTTTATTTTTATCGTATACACTCCACATACAGATAGTGAAACATTTACGGTTTCGATATTTTTTTCTGGATGATGTTACTTGTCGTGCCACTATGGTCACTGTATCTGATCTTTATAGTTCGTTGCATCCACATTTACGGTTATTCGCTGCAATGGCCTCCTCCCCCGATCGTGTTCGAAATTTCTAATTTACTAAGGTGGAAAAGAGAGAGAGAGAGAGAGCGTGCTGCTATCAAGAGGTTGCGACAGGTCAATAATTATAGACGAGAAAGAGCGTCGCTCGGAAATAGAATCGCCTGCTGACTTCACAGGTCAAAACACTTTCCGCAGCATGTCTGTTTGATTGTACTGCTGCAGTGATGATACAGGTGGAAAGCTATTCAACCTGTTCTAGATTTCCGATTTTCTTATTTTTTTCTACCGTAGAGCCATTTAAAAAAACGAAAAACCATCTTCATTTACATATTCACGTATATTCAACCCGCTCACACCAGTACTTATTGTAGTCCTACATCAGTGATACATGTTTAATTTAATTTTGAAAGAGTAGCCCTTTACAAATGATACAATTAGAGGTTTCTTTTGTTGTATAGATGGGACTTGAAATTGTGACATTTGTTACTTTTTTTTATATTCCGGATCACTGTAGTGAATAGCACTACAGGAGGTTATTGTACCCCTCGTGTCGCTGTGGCAATG
>JAUJYS010000095.1:0-32124 GCA_033995665.1 Melogona broelemanni | reverse complement strand
TACTTGACTCTTTGGAACCGATTGTCAGCCGCCGTATCTCATTGGTAGAGCATTCACCTTGCGTGCGGCGATCCTGGATTCGATTCCTGGTTCGGGCTTTCGTTATTCGATTCCGAGGTACTGGTAAAAATGTGCAACTCCACAATATTTTCTATTGATGCGATTTCGGGGCACATACTCCTATATTGTCATATTCACTACAATGATGACGATCATTGATTGCAAATAATAACAAATAAAAATTAACCATCTAGCCAATCCAGTTAAGGACACTTATGACGTCCAGGTTGAGTCGGAACCAGAGCTCAGACGACCCGTTATAAAAACGCGCTTGTGACCCGGCGCCCGGATGGAGCCGCCCAATTATTTGGGCATCCCTCCAAAGGCTCCAAACCCATCCCGCATAATCCATATGCCGCTGCTGTTGGCTCCATTTTCAATCCGCCAGACTAAATTTGACTTATGGCCTCTTGCTTAAACGCGATCAGGCACATGGTGGTGGTGCTGTGTGTGTGTACAAGTTTACTATTCCACATCCAGCGCAGAAGCTGGGGCAGCTGTCCAGGGCAACGTCAAATAACTAAGGACTGCACAAACTAAGGACACACGGCTACTAACAAAGTTTGGTATTCTGTTTCTAATTCCCTCTTGGTTTCCAGTGGATAGAATGTCTGCTCATAATTGAATAGTTGTGGGTTCGGGTTTCAATTGGTTTTTCTCGTTGTGGTATGGCCTTAAGGATTGTAAAAGTCAATATTTAAAAAGCATATAAAGAACTTCTTTGACAGTAGTATTGACAGCGTTATTTTTTCCAATAAATTCAAACTACGATTGATTATCACAACTAACATTGATCCTATTCCGGACTTCCGGTTTGAGGCTACCGCGGAAAATGTGGTGGGGCTTAATTTTAAAACTCTGCCCGGGGCGTATTTCATCACGCACCAATTCTCGTTCCCATATTTACACCCGCATATAGTCTACGCTGAAGAAGACATTTGGCAGCACTCCAGACGCTCTAGCGAGATAAGGCCGCCTTATCTCGGCGGAAGAATTTTAAGTAGGCTGTATAGCAACTGCGCGTGTTTTGTGTTTGGTGGTGGCGGCGGCGGCTGCGGCAGCGCGTGAGAAAGCGACTGAGCTTTAGCAAAGCGCTCTCCAACTCTCGCATCTAGCGCTCACTACATCCAGTCTCCGCTCCACTTACTGTGACGTAGTCGCTCGTGGCTTGTACACGTGAGCCGGAGGGGGGAGGGAGTGGGAGGTGAATGTGATGGCTCAATTGGAAGTGACAATCAGCGGGTGCCACGGCGTGACTTATGCGTGTCGCGCCACACAATGGGCCAGAAGTTCTGCGCTCTTTTTTTGGTTCATGCCGCCGCATCAACAAGTTGCTGAGCAGCCAGCGGGATGAAAGAGAGAGAGTGTTGCGCGGGAAAAAAATTCTCCTCATGTACGGACATGGATACTATCGCAGCTTCTGATTTTTTGAACTGTTAAGGGGCGAACCAACATATCCTTCTAAATGCTCTAAAGAGCGACCTGGTAATATCTGGCATCGTATAAAGTTTTTTTTTTTTTTTTTTTTTTTTTTAATTCACCGTAGCGCCTAGTGCACTACAGGAATACTGCACCCTCGTGTCTCTTTGGAGATATGTGAGGGGCAGGGAAGGGTAGGGAAGAGGGATTTTTTCGTTATTTTTTTCATACTCAGCCTCTCTGTAATATGTAATTTTCTTCTCCAAAAAATTGCTTCACTTTGGTTCAAACTATTCGGAAAACCTTTTCAAATACTTCAAATTGTAACTCGGTGTCATTTTGGTAACAAATAATCATTGCACTGGGCGGCTTAGAACCGTCACTCACTATTAAAGGGTTAAAGATTTTGTTAGCATCTGTAATTTAACTTTTCGAGACGCTGGTGAAAATTCCTTTTTCACAGATGGTATCTTAACTTGTAGCACTACACTCAAGATGTTCGTTTAATTTATGGACTTTCTTCCTTCTTTCGTAAAATCCTATTAGATTCCTTGTGAAGATGAAACTACGACAAACCTATAAAACAAAGTTTTTATATTTTTTTAACTCAACACCTTGAAATTTGTAGCTTTATAAAAGGAAACACGTAATAATTTTTTCTTCCGCCGCGAGGCGAACTGAAATTATAGGAACAACAGGTTTCGTGCTTCAAAACATTTTTTTTTTAATCTAGATGAAACTACACTAAACATAAAATGAAGACTTCATTTTCGTAACTTCGCACTTTACAATTTGTAGCTTAAAAAAGCATCCCGAGAGATAATTACTGCAATTGCCGCGAAGGGAAATGAAATTGTAGTAACAAGTTGTGTACTTCAGAGCATCTTTTTTAAGGAAACAAAAAAAAGGTTAGCTGTCTCCTGCAGTCGTTCACTTCTCTAGTACATAGTATTTGACGTGACGGTGTGAAATGTTCATCAAAGAGGCAGACCTATCAGCAAATCTTTCGCGGGCATAAAGTGCCAACTCAACCGAACTGGGAAGAAAATGCGGCTTGTGTTACTAAAATGGTGGGTGGAATGCATGCGCCCAGGTAGGTTTGTAGTTTTATTAAAGTGCAACACCACTATCATGATTTTGGGTTCGCTCAATTATAGGGTGCTGAGCTTTAATCTGTAAGCGAACTAACTACATGTCGAACCCTGAAAACATTTACGAAATCTGTTTAATTGCAGTGAGTTGACAGCCCATCATCGGGTCAAACAGTCCAACAGACAGCCGGCTTGCTTTTTGTATTTAAAGGAAAAGCAATGTGGGCTTTTGCCCGGAACAAACGCTATAATGATTCCTGCTGGGCAAATGTTCTTTAATATAGAAAAACTCGCACTAAACTGTTTGTAAATGGCAAAACATTTGTACACACCCTTGATAAACCATAGGAACATCTTTCCTGCATTACATTACCATGTGTGATTGCATGCTTCGACGGGGCAGCACTGCATACATGGAACACAGTCGGCAAGACGAGCAGCTAGCGCCATCTTTTGCACACAGACCGCAACTGTTCGATTTGGTACGTGTAAAGGCTTTCCAGCATTGCATTGTAAAATTGTAAAATTTATTGTTTTCTCGGGGCAGTCTTATGTCTTTTTGTGGTTGGTTTTGTTGTTTTGTTTCGATTCCCCAAGACAAAATTGGCATAATAAGAAAACGAAATTAATTAGTAAAGTCCGACCGGGCAAGTTTATGGCAGTAAATTTAAACGAGTAAATTTGTTTTGAACTGGTAAATGCAAATTTGAATGAGTACATTTTTTTATAGCATTAGCATAAAACACAAAGAGTTTAAAACAGAGAAAAAAATCTAAACATAAATACGTGCATATAAAAAATATAATACAACGAGTTGGGAGTAGTGGATACTCCTATCATTTGCCCAGGGTGCAGACAAGTCTGAGCAAGGCCCTCCTGAACAGAAACACAATAAATCTATACGGAAGGGGTTAGGGGGGAGGGGAGACAGAGTAGGCTGTCTGAAGATGGCTTTGTCGGGTTCCTTGGCCTCCGCCCCTTTTACCGCCGCGCAGCTTGGCCAGTATCCGCACTCTGTAGTGCGGTGTGTGTACATAGACACCTGTCACACTGGACGGCAGACAGAAATTCCAAAATACAACACGAGCACACTCTTTTCAGCCTGGAGCCACGGTTATACAGCACCTGATGTGGGCCGATGAGAAACAACGGCCGATTTTTCACGCTCGACTTTATAAAACTGCAGAAAAGTGGATCAAGGGGAGGTTTTTCTCCGCCGAGGCGAGATGCAAGGAGGTGGTGGTGATGGTGGTGGTGGTGTTGAGGAGGGGTTGGTGAGGATCACTTGTGACGTCACGATTACTTTTAAGTAAGCGAAGTATAAGTGCAGCTTTTGGTTCGATCGTTATAAATTAATATTGCCTCTGCTTCGTGTAAATGTCGAGAGAACTAAATACACGCTCCAATGATCCAAAATCCCTTGTTTTAGTTTTCACCATAATTTTGCAAATCTAAGTCTATTTGAGTGATCGTTTTTGTTACCATATGGAAATATATATTTTTTTTTAAATAGCCTTTTTTCCTTTTTCACATGTGTGTGTGTGTGTGTGTGAATCAAAGAAATAAATATGCATCCGTATTTTTATTTTTATTTTAGATTTTAACCCATAGGGAAGAAAATTGATTTTAATTTGCTTCCATGAATTCAAATTATGTTCTAGGGTCCTTGTTTTTCTTGCTGTTTAACTTTTTTGTTTCGGTTTTCTGCGTACAATATCAGGAAATTCTGTTTCATACTCGATAACCATTTTTTCAATAACATAGGTCACAGGAGGATGCAGGAAGCGGACAAATTTCTCTTATTTGCTTTTCGATTTTTTTTTCTCCGTCTGACCGAACCGAGGAATCACGGATACGTCTGTTACCCCGTTTTCTCCCAAACATGATAGGCTAAAAAGAAAAATGGACTTGGCGGCAGCAAATTGAAAGCCCCGTGTCAGCAACTCTTCACCAACTGCCATCATTTATTCCAACGTTGTTTAGCATGCATCGGCAGTCCATGCTACAGCTATTGGCTTCTTGCACCGAATCGTGCAGCACCCTCTGGCGCCCTGCGAGTGAAACTATAGTCCAATTCACCTATCGATTGACTGGCGTTGGCCAATGCGCCCCCCAGCGGCAGGCGTTGGCCCCGAATCACAGGATGTTAGAAACGCCATCTTGTGATCATACGAAGTGCGCCATTCGTCCCAATTGTATTTAAAAAGTGCATTAGTTCTGGGGTATAGTGCAAGTTCTTGTTAGAATTTAAACTTTTTATCAGGAGCCGGAAGACTTTCACAGGCAATAAGTCATCCAGTTCTTTCCACACGTGAGCGCAGGGTCCACGAAGGATTCGCAGCATACAGGTACACATTGACAAGTGGCCAATTAGTTCTACTCGTACTTTCCTGCGTTTGAAAGTATTCAATTTAAATTCCGGTACTGGAGCAGACAGAACGACCTTTTCTGTAAGCTGTAGATAGATAAAACCGCTTTTTTAGTTCCAAAAACTAACTGCTGTTCGATACACTTGGTGACAAATGAGGTTGTTTGAATGTGAATTTCGCCGCATGGTATAGGGAGACTTTATTTATCGCTAACTGTTTAACGCTCGTGTACTGGTATACTGGTATACGTATACATATAAGTCCAAAAACGTATATTCGCTGACATTTTTTTCCTACTCCCATAGTAAACCCAAAAGTGTTATAATTTAAAATATAGTCACCGTTTCAAATTATCTTGAATAGGTTGCCAAAAATTTTGAAAACGTTAGAATTTGAATAGGAATTGAAATTGAAGTATTGTAGCTGTTTCAAATTATTTTGAATTAAATTGACAGTTTAACGGATTTTTTTTAGTCTAATATTAAAGTTATACCCTTGTCGAGACGCTTTTTGTGTGAGTGTGCTCAATATATTTAAATTATGCTTGCGATGGTGGCACATTGTGATTCTAGATCGAAGAGCGCTTTTATTCAATACATATCGCGCTGCCAAACGCATGCCAAACCTAACCTCCACAGCATGCTTGAAATTATTGAGCGCATTTGAGATGAGAGAATTATATTCTAGAACGCAAGTATGGGTTAAGTTACGAGATGCCCTATACGAACCAGCAAGTCAATGTCGAAATCCACCCCGCTCAAGCGCGCTTGAATAGATAATTGATAGCCATTTCGACAGGGGGTATTATAATGAAACAGGCTCCAGATTTAATCGAGTTCAGTACATTTCCGCACATGGTCAGCACTATACATTCGACTAATAAATGGTCACCATTTTTATTAAAAGCATTTAAGCGAAGGTTGCGACCTATTCGCCATAGGAACTCCGTCTTCACTCCGTCCTATTAGTTTCTGTGGCGTCTTTTGAGGTCAGAGTTGATTGAAATGACCGTTACAACGGGCGACGCGGGCGGGGGGACAGTACTACAAGTGTATTTGAGCTTTTCTCGGGGCTTCCTTACAATCGTTTTCGACAAGGCGAGACAAAAACAAAATTGCCTGTCGCGGTTTTTGTCGGACGACGAGAATTAATTATATCAATCCGTAATTTTATTCAGTGGACGCAGCAAGGACGAGCCGAAACGGAAGGAACCGGTACAGCTCGCTTTTTTCGTTTTGGCTACAAAACCTCAAACATCGTGTAACTGGACACACGCATGCATGTGTGGGATTTCCTTTACAAGTTGGTTCACCCTCAGGAGACCCCGTCGCACATTCTTGCAAAAATGAATCATTATCCGTGATTGCAGTTTTACAAGTAGTTGGCATCATCTTAATCCAGATGGCACGCAAAGCTTAATTTGTTCTCAATGCATCTTTGTCCATTCTCGACGATTACAGATTGAAAGACGAAGAAGAACTTGCCACCATGTAATTGTAAAAACTCTATCTGAACGGGGTTCCCTGTTGCGAATGCGCGGAACGTTTCCGCAGTTTCCGCCTCAATATTGATACCCTGTCCATTGTCGATAATTACTGGCCAAAATCCACTAGGTACAATTTATCGGCATTAAGTAGAAAATACTCCATGTGAACGGAATATATGCGCGTGCCGTTTGCATCTGACGCTTTTGCTAAACAAATATTGGAATCATGGTTTGAAACAATTATTTGGAAATAAATAAAAATATCTCGAGACCAAAACGGAGCTTCGAGCGTCTCCCCATATCACTTGGACATGTGTGCGTTTCAATTTTCTTAAATTATTTCCTAGGGCGTGGTTTTTTTCAGTTGGAAACTCAATTTTGAAACTCGACGCCGATCCTCCCCTTCAGTTATTGAACTCACCAATTCAATTAACTCTCCTCATTGCTTTTTATTTAAAAAAAAAATAGGATTGGCACGAGGCCCAAATTCGACGACGTCAATTTCTTAAATTAATTTCCCGCATTTTTCAACTATACTACCCAATAGTTTTTTTTACCGATTAGTTGTTTCCATTTTTTCTTGTGACGTCATATTCAATTATAAACCCTCGGTAATGGTGCCCTAGGGTCTTATGAGGGCGTTCGCATTCCTTCTCGGCTATTCGCGGTGCAGAGAAATATTTTGTTTTTTCTAATCTAACACAATCGTGGCCCGCGGTGATTTAGAGATTCTGCACATCAAGGCGTTCAAGAACGCTGTTGACAAATATAATTTGTATACATACTGTACACATGTGCATGTACGGTATTGTCTTTCCTTGTATGAATGCGGCGTATCGTGACTTATTGCGCCCAGTTGTAGACTACTTTTTTAATGAGTGTCTATTTACGGCTTTCCGGCATTGAAATGCAATGTATTTTTTTTTAATAAATAAATATTCCCATGAATAAATTTTGAATAATTCAAAATATTTTAAACATTGTAACAAAACCCTTAGCTATTGTGTTCATTGATAATTTTATTTTTTTCGTTGATAGCTTATTTTTCATTCAATTAATCACATTAATAACATTTTTTATATTCATTACTTATTTTTTAATTTTAATCCCATTCATTTCATTAATAACTTTTTTTCATGCATTACTTATTTTTAGTAACTTTCTTTTCATACGTCTTTTCTTTACGATTTTAAATGGGCAACGTTAACAATTGCAATTCATCAACCCGCAAGCAGCCCAGGGGACTTATATGACGGGGATTTATAAATAACATTATATTATTTGTTGATACAAGATATTATCAAGATGCCACAAAGTAACTAAAATCTGGAATTTACTAGCGACATTCCACATTTATTTTTAAATTGCATTTGAATTTCAGAGTCCTCGTTAGGAGTAACAGTTGCCAAAAAAAATAGTCGTATTGCTATTTCATTGAGCAGCGCATAGGCAATCTCCGCGAAAAAAAAACACGAATTTATCGCCGTGTAAATCACTCGGAACACCAGGTGCAACAACAGTAAATAGTCGCTCTTAATCGAGTTGTTTCTTCGGCTCTGCCACTTTGTTTTTACTCCCCAATTGACTCGATCGAACTGACCGTTTACACGCTCCAGAGTTGTATAATTTCGAATTAATCGAACTTCCAGATCTCCCTTGCTCACTCGCGCTCGAACAGCGTATATAATCGAACCGGTAGTAGTATATTCGGGACGCACGAACCGTTCGGATACCTCGTTTGCCGAAATTACTACAGTCAACCCCGATTTCCATACATGCATTATGCATCGAGACAACGCCGTTTCGTAGTTTGACGTATATCTGCTGATTTTCTGACAGGTGACGCGCGCCCCCTGCCGGCTAAACCGGAAAATAGATTCGTGCAAAGACGAGTCTCGCATTCACACTTGCCCGCTTTTCCATCCAGCCTTGCAGTCGTGGTTACAAATTGGCAGCGCTGAAGAAGCACAAACAAGTCATTTGTTTGGCAAAACTCGCGATGACAAATGCTACCAAACCGCGTTCATAGAGAACGTCTCAATGCTTCTCATTTCTCCCCACCAACCTCTTAAACATTAATTTAGCGAGAAATAAATCAGTGCCATAAACGAATTAGGAATTACCGGGGAGTGAGGACAACGCGCTGTATTAGCACCATGCCGCCACTCCATGGGATAACGAATGTCGTAATTTATTTATTATCACTCCGCTAGTGCACCAAATGACAAGGATAGGGGATATGAGATTTGACCTACCCTTGATATTGAGTAACATTGTCAGAGCCAAAATAGTGTGTGTTAAAATTGTACGTGAAGATAGATACAGGTTGTGGGCTCGTTTTTTTTATTTTTTTTTAAGTACAGTATAAGATTTGGAATCAGGATCGCGCTTTAAAAAAATTATTCTTTTTCTGAGCTTCCATTTAACTAATCGATTAATCGTTAATCCCAGATGGAAGCAGTCACGTTGACAAATTTTAATTATTTTTTTTTTTTGTATATGCGTTAAGATGTAAGCCGCATATCGCGCGTGTAAAATTTGATGCTTTGTAATCAGAAATGATTAGTCAATCGACCAATTATCGATCAAAATTTGGGATCGCATTTTTGAAATTCAAACTCCAAACATTTAAAAAGTAATTCACATTGTGCGTAAGGTTGAATTTTCGATAAACAATTAATCAAGTTCACAGAATTATCACTCTGTGATAATAAAATATACCTTTTTTAAAGACCTTAGGAACGCCTAGATCCCATTTAAACTACAACTCGTTTTTTGTAACCGACTTCTGCGCGGCGGCATCATTCATCATCGTGGCATCATTTTTTCCATTCGTAAATATAATTAATTTTTTATTTATTTTCGTTTTCGGTCAATAAATATTCGCTTATTTTATCGCCTTTCAATGTGAGATCAGCAAGCGAGAGAGGGGGGGGGAGTGATTGACAACGCCTGCCACGCTGCCTGGATGAAAAACATTGTCGTCATTCTAAAAAAGATTTTTCAAAAACGGTTGGTGCCTGGAAACGACTCTACTTAAGGGAACACTAGCAGCACGAGTTGAAGATGTGTTATTTTATGGTATTTTAAACGTCACCCGAGAACGAAGTCAGCGGGCATGCACGCGCAAACCGGGGGACGACGAGAGGAATGCGACAAATTATTCGTCTCTTCGCACTTTCCAATCTGCCTCGCCACGCCACCTATGACAAATTCGACGAGCGCGGGCATTTATCTTTCGCCGTGATGATGGCTGGGTGAGATAATGTCCACGCCCTGCCCTACATCCAAATTCGGGCTTGTTTGACCCGGGTCGACTGCCGAGCATGGTGACCCGGCCCAACCTAAAGGAACTTGAAGAGATGCCGGTGGCATAGTGGCAGTGTTCGGTAGGAACGGAACTGAAAAGTTCCGTTCCTGGGAACTAGTTCTTTTTTTTTTTTTTGAAGAAATTTAATTTCCTTAGGAACGTTTTATTTTTATTTTTAATTTCCTTAGGAACCCCTAGGTTTCTTTTAGTTTCCTTAGGAACTGTATTACTAGGTTCATTTTATGTTAATTTTAATTAGGAGCGGAACGGAAAAGTTCCGTTTTTAGGAACTGGTTATTTTTTTGAGGAACTTGGGAACGCCTAGGTTCCTTTTAATTTTTGAGGAACTGTAACGGGACCTGCTTCCTTTTTTCTTCGGAGGAACGGAAACTTGTTCCTTTTTTCATTGGAGGAACTGGAACAGGAACTGGTTTCTTTTTTCAAAACGAACGAATGTATGTTTATTTTATGTTCCTTTTAATTACAAGCGGAACAGAAAAGTTCCGTTTTTAGGAACTGGTTCCCTTTTTGAGGAACTTGGGAACGCCTTGGCTCCTTTTAATTTTTGAGAAACTGTAACGGAACCTGGTTTCTTTTTTCTTCGGAGGAACAGGAACTGGTTTCTTTTTTCAAATGGAACGAACTCGAACACTAATATAGTAAGTAGTTAGCGTGTTTGACTTTAATGCACGTAATCGCGGGTTCGGTTCCCTGTCGAGACCTTTGGAATTATTCGTTCGAGAGAATTTCGTACACAGACCTTTCTTTGCAATGGAAGTAAAGATGTGGGACGTTATTAGTTGCACATTAAAGATCCATTTCTAGGTCAAATTATTAGATCGCCCCCTTGGGTTAAAAATGAGGCATTATAGTACAAGCAGTCCAAGCTGTAATAAAAAATAGGATATCTTGGTTCTTTGACTGGTTATTTGACCCCCACTGTCCGAGGTTGCTTTTGGGTAGACATTGTAATTGTAATTGACCCAAAAGCAGCCGATCGCAAAAAAAATCTTGGGTTTGATCGAGTTATGCGCAGACCCGCAATGTTGACCCGCTAACCCAAAGTCGATGAACGATTCTCGGTGCCGGGCTTTGTGGTCTGGGAGCAAACGAGTCGGCAAGGTGGCGCTACAATCGATATTAGAGCTCACTGGTTCTGCTATGAACGAGTTATTCATTGATCGTTAGATCGCTGTGTGTTTGCTCCCTCTCCCCCTTCCCCCCTGGCAGCGTAGCAGACAGATTATAGACCCGAGGTCCGATATGACACACTGGCCTGCTTTCCACCGAACTCCGAGTCTGCGACCTGCATTTTATGCAAAACTATTCAGCATGTCAGGCTCGTCGGGATTTTCCACCCAGAAATAAAAAGAGAGAGTCTTATTTTGGTGGGACCCTGAGCCCTGAGTCGAGTCGCGTGACGTAATAAATGATTGGACGAAAGACGTAAATAAAGGAACCACTTATTTCCCTAGTAATAGGTTTGGGTTCTTCCAGATGATGCTGTATGCGTTCATCGTTGGCTCCTAGGAGTAGCTGAAACGCACAAGTTTTTTATTTTTATTTGTGCTACATATTTAACATTTTAAACAGGATTTTTATGACATTTCAGTTCATTTCAGTCTAAATCGGGTTTTTGGTATAGATTTTCAATTATACAAATTATTAAGGCGCTCTGATTTTGAGAAAGCATTTCAGCGTTTAATTCTACTCCAAATTGAATAATTGACTATAATTTCATATATTCGCATCGATTGTCGGTTCTGATTTTTCATTATTTAATCATTTATTTATATTTGCAACACAATGTAGTCCTAGTTAATCTTTTATAGAGAATTTTGCAATTACTGGAAAATTATTGAGACAATACAATTATTGTTCACGTCTGAATCGGGTTAACGACTACAGGTAGATTGGTGCGTATTCATATTGAATAACCGCTAAGACTTAGGTATCCGAATTGAACATTCAATTATATAGGGAGCGGTAGCATTTGTAGTCAAACATTATTTAAAAATTTATTCAACATTATTTTTAAAAAATTACAATGGGTGTAATTTGTAAATGAAAAGGGTTTTTATGAATGAAACATGATTTGAAATTCAATACATTTCTTTCGGTATTCGATACCTGGTTGTGAGCTAGTAGTTTGAGCTTCCACCTGCGCAAAATGTCATGTAGCAAATGTGGTTATAAAATACGATCATTGATATGGAGTTGCTGAACTTAGACAGCTTCCATCTGAGACTTATAAAGAAAACGCACATGTGTGGTGTTCTTTTTTTTCACTTTTTTTGTGTGCGCTTTCCATCCCAGCGAGCGAAAGAAAACAGAAGCATCGTTTACTTCGAATAAACATTTTATAATGTGCTGCAAAATGCTCCGCACCTCGCCCGGAGTGATCGGATAGGAAAGTTTACGTAAATATCGAAAATGATTTATTTTATTTTCTCTCAAAACGAACGAGCAGATGAAACTGGTCTATGGAATTTCGAGGCTATTTTGGTGTGACATTTCAGTGTCAGGGTTAGATTTTAAAGCCAAAGGCAAAAAAATAATGCGAAAAAAAGTCGCCCCTTATTAATGTTCTAGGGAATGTCGAAAGTTCAGAGGAGTTAACTTAAGTAAGGAATTAATCGTGAAAAGGAGGCGACCAGATAAGCGCACACAGAAGCTGGCAGCTGCCCCCTGTTTTTGTATGTTGGCAATCACTATGTGCTCGGCAGAAAAGCAACGATCGTTTATATCAGGGGCAGCCACAAGCGGTCAAAATAAATTACTGCGAAAAAAAAACCTGATCTAACTACAATCGATTGTAAATGTTTTGATTGTGGCACAGAAATAGAAAAATCCGAATTTATTCACAACCTGAAAATACAAGCGACTTTTTTTTTAACTTACAATAAAATACAACTTTTGTCGGTAACTTAGTTTTGATACGATCACCAAATGACCCGTTTAATGAAAACATTTTGCATCAATTTGTATCTGATATTGTGCAATAAACTGACCAAACAGAAAGCTAATATTTTCTTTTGCAATTAAATTATATGCAAAGTCTGTAATGTGTGTTTAGATCGGTTGTTCACGTGTGGGCTTAGCGCACATATCAATCTGTCGAAAGGATGCGCTGGGAAAAAACAAAATTATGTAAGTAACCTGAATTGTGGTGTCGCGCGTCAAATAAGTGGCGGCGTAAAGAGAGCGAAAAACGTTCTTTTTTCCGTGAAATTGACACTAGAGCACTAGAGCCAAGGACAGGAGCTGTCAAAATTAAATAACACGCTGCGTACCCTTCAACCATTCGCTGACCTCTTTCTTCGGATCCGAAATATGAACGCTAGAAGTTGCCCACTGTAAATGCCACGTTAAATTATCGGATACTGTATGGTGCGTGTTCGTAAAAGAGCTATGATGCAATGAAGTCCCTTTGGGATTTTATTGCCAGGAACCGTTGGAATATAAATTTCAATCCTGTCAAAAGAAAAGCAGTTGCTCAACATACAGTAGACATTGCTGGCTAAACGAATTGAACGGAAAATGTGAAGTAATCCAAGCAGATGAAATACTAAAATTTAATGTACACTTATTTTTTAATGTTTTGTTATCAAATTTGAAGGTAAAAGTCACAAAATAGCAATATATCAGTGTCTGATTGACATTTATTTTTTATGCAAAATTGTTATTTGAAATTCATAGTATATTTGGTACCGTTTGTACGAATAATATAAATAAAATTGAAATTCTATCAAACAGCAAGAGTTAAAACATCATCTTGTTTTTAAAATTCTGTTACTACTACTAGTAGTTGATCTCGTGTTTTCCAAGTGAAATTAATTTATCTTCGACAAAGTAAATTCATCCAAAAATGTGTGTCCCATACCTTATTTCTTCATTCGCGAATGATATTTTATCAAAATTAATAGAGTTAGGACGTCTATGATTCAAAAGGAGAGAGACGGGGTCCGGTACAGCGCCGGGAAAAAGAGGAACAGGGTTCTGCCAACCGGACCCCGTCCCTCTCGTTTTGATATTTTATCCCCGGTTGTTTTTATTTCATTTTATTGCATTATATATATATATTTTCTAAATAATTTCATTACAGCAAATAACTCGTACAGTATTGCAGCTTCTGATTTCAACCTTCCCGCAAATTGTTGCTTCCTTTTACCAGCAGATTACACCACCGTACAAGCGTATGCGTGTCATCCATATACTATACTGACTATGGTGTCATCAGCCTCCCAACGCCATCTATTGACCACATTTAGAAACAAGATAGTCAAGCGCTGATGGCCGCCATTGTGAATAAGAGGGCTGAGCTTGTACTTTTGTCTCCGCGAGTGACACGTTGAATTTTTACCTTCAGTCACAAATTACGAAAATCCGATTATCACAATTGTGTTCAACTGCCCTGGACGTGGTTCGTGTGCGCCCTATCTTTTCGCCAAATATCGGCTAAGTAATTCGTTGGGGGCTCCGTGAAAATGTCCGGACAAGCATGACCGGCTCCTAGGCCTTGCCTATCTGCCCACCCCGAGACCTAGGTCCACTTTAGGACAAAAGCCTCATTTGGTGTTATCGCGGAAACCTAAACATCTAATTTGCTACGCTAGCCTAGCCCCAGTAAGTTAAAACAAGTGTTCTCCAATTTGGTAAAACCTTCTTGGACGCCCGTTTCATGAACGTCCTTGTCTGTGACCTGAATTGACCTGTGACAGTTAGCCATAGAATTGGCCTTTTGTTTTGAGTGTACGAAATCAGGTTCGAGTTGAATCTAACCTCGATGATATAACGTTTATGACGGGACCTCTGACACTGCCTCAATATGTATGACGTGGAACCCAAAATTGATTGTGATTGTAGCGCAACCCGCTGACTGGTCAAATAGTACATGTACTACTGTAATATGTCTACAGTACATGTTGTGTTTCCATAGTATGTTGCTACTTCATACGTTACTGAATACATTTACTGAAACGCTGAGTGTTGCATATGTTTGTTATTTTTTTGCTTTCATTTTTTAATCATTTATTAAGGAGACTTACAGACTGTACAAAGTATTCGTCTCAAAGCCCCGCCCCCCAAGAGGCAGCCGGATAATTTGGCCTAGCCTAGGCTTCTGATATTTAACCTAGACACCTGGCAATGTACAGGCACGGTCCCACGGCTTTATATTTATTCGGAAGGATCGTATGCATTATTTAGCCCAAAATTTTTGTAGGTCTTGGTCGGGAATTGAACCAGCGTCACTGGCATTGCAGGCGAACACGCTAGCCACTACGCCACACGTACGTAATGCATAGACGTGACGTGTTGCTTGAATTTATGATGCAAAACGTTAGATGTAAGGCGTTGACAGGCCCGGTACGGGCGAAGTTACTGTTCAATATGTCTATATGAGTTAAATTAATTATGATGCATCCATTCACCAAACTATCCAGTTCATGTCTATCTGTTGTCAATAACGTTAGCTGAAACTTACATCAGCTGAAAATTAGGTATGATACGTTCGGTGTACATCGAAATTAAACTTGACGTGACATTGTGTGAGGCACCTGTGCCTGCATACTTAGGTCCAAGGTTACAAGGTGTGCACACCGCGACAATTGCCATTTTGACGGTGTTATTCACAATTCTAGTAAATATAGCAACGAATTTATCCAAAAAGCAACTCTAGTTTATTCTGTTGGGGAGAAAGCATCTATGGAGACAAATTTCAAATGTTAGAAAATTATACTCAGTATATCTTTGGTTTTTTTTTACATTTTATAATAATTTTTTGTTTGCTAAGTCTGTAGCTGTTGCGAAAGTCCACTATAATTTGTACAATTGCCTGAACGAAGTAGCTGTTATTGAATTCCGTCATGAATCTACATTTTTTTAAAGCTTGTGGGCGGACATTCAGAAAGAACAACGAATTTAAACCAATTTAGACCGAAAAATTGAAAATGCAGATTAAACTAAATAATAATAATAAATAATAAATAATAATAATAAAAACTAAATAAACTAAAAACTAAAACTAAATAATAATAATAAACATAAAAGATTATTACGGTAATCTTTGAAAAGGTTTGCGGTTAAGCCACCTTTACAAAACGAAGATATGAAACATAAATAGAGTTTATCAAATTGTAGAGCAGTACCTCACTTCAATTGAATTATCACTTCAATTAATATCATGCACTTGTACAATATCCTTGAGGTAACTTGGTACATGCTGGTACTAAGTGGTGGGGGCTTTCTCGGGTGTTTGAGACATTTGCCGAGTTGACGTTCGAAATTCGCTGTCAAACCAATGTACTTGGACTGATCCAGATCTCCTATCTTATCTTTACTTGCATTGCTATGTTCGATGATGCACGTAGTGCATGTAGCAATTGAGGCTAGACTATTGAGCGGTGATGCGACAGGAAAGAATATGGTGATTAAACCTGTTGCGATGGTCAACTTGAAAGGTACGAGATGAAATTACTTGTACATGGTTTAATTTATTGGGCGCGTTTGCTTGGGTAAGGAATCTTATTTTAATCAACGTGTGCGTTTCAGATTTAGTCCCAGTAGGAAATCTAGCATCATACTTCCTTTATTGTTTATCATTCAGTAGCTCGTAAGGTTTTTTTTAAGTATGCCTGCTCAATGTCTGGACTGAAAATATTTGTCCATTCAAGACTGCTTTGGAAACTTTGATCGAGATCGAGTGGACTCAAGGGGCAGTTTATATTTGGGTTTGAACTTATTCTAAGGGTGGCAGAGTTTTGGTCCTGAGTCTGCGTATAACTCTTCTGGTTATTTCAGCATCACTCTTCGCCTACTCTTTGTAAAAATTGTTTTCGAAACTCCTCTGCTAACTCAAGGTTATATTAATTTTTCGTTTTGTACCCTAGGATAAACCTTCAATCATGGCTGCCACCAAATTGGGATTCGGATTCGCCTCGTCAGCATCCGCCTTAATCACACTATTTATTTTCGTCACGCTGATTCATTCTTCACTCGTTAATTGCGAAAAGGAGCCGGTTGATCTTGACGATGGCAAAGCGAACGGCGGGGCTGCCGTTGTCGTACAAAGCAAATTGGGAAACTCAAGCTCCGATTCTGTAAGTGGTTGGAACTGGTGTGAAGGGGCTTGTTTTGGGTGTGTTGATCTAAAGTTCGGTATCTTCTAGTTAATGTTTTGGTGTAATAAAATGTCGACTTGTTGTTTTTTTTTGTTTTTAAATGTATCATTGTGTCAACACGGTCGGTGTATGGTCGTCGCAGCTCGGTGGTAGAGTATCCGCCATGTATGCGGCGATCCCGGGTTCGATTTCCGGCTCGCTCTTTCGTTATTCGTTCCCGAGGTACTGGTGAAGATGTGCCCCTCCACAATTGGTCAATCGGTAGAGGGATACAGAATCTCATGTTGCGATATTCACTTCCGTGATAACATGAAGAAGAAAACACAAATTCACTATTTTCATTTTTGGTGCCAAGCGTATTTAAAATAACACAAAGTTTCGATTGTATTTATTCTGAAACTACATGTAATTTATTTATTATTTTATTTTTCCGTTTGTAAATATCCAGCAGGACTATGGCGATTTCAAGCGGCCAGCCAAGTACCTGGACAAGTTCAAGGGTCAGGATCTGGGCTACATGCACGCTTTCTTCGCCGCCGTCTCAGTCATCGTGGTGTCCGAGCTGGGCGACAAGACGTTCTTTATTGCCGCCATCATGGCCATGCGACACGCCAGGTTGACCGTGTTTCTGGGCGCCATGTTGGCTCTGGCGCTCATGACAGTACTGTCTGGTAAATAATACTTTCTTAAAAAAATATTTTTTATGTTAATAATGGTGTTATTTTTTTCGTATTTATTAATTTTTTTATGGTTGTGCGTTCGCTGAAGATCATTTAGCGTTAGAGTGCTCCCTGCTCAATTTTATTTAAGTGTGTAATTAAATACATTTCCTTCGATGACAGTTTCTAATTTTTTGTTCTTTGTCTGTGACTTTCAAACAGCTTGTCTAGGACTGGCAACCACTATTATTCCCCGCGTCTACACCTACTATATCTCCACAGCCCTGTTTGCGATCTTTGGGTTGAAGATGCTGAAAGAAGGTGAGCAAATAAAACTCCCGAGTTGTTTTACTGTTCGTCAGTGATGAGTAGTAGTTGGTAGACTGGTTCTAGTTGGTTTCGCAGACTGTTCCAAAGTGCGAAAAGCAAATTTGCGCATTATTATTCATTGGGAATCGCTGCGCAGAAAAATATATGCGATGTAGAGAAAAAAGTAAACACTTGACAATCTTGCAGCATCGTCCTTCCTTGTTAAGTAGGTCCACTGATCAAAGAATTGAGGGTTAGAACCCAATTCTGTAGGGGTGATATGAGACTGAATAACCGTATTAATAAACTTGTGTTTACAATGTAGGGTATTCCATGTCGCCCAATGAGGGACAAGAAGAATTCGAGGAAGTGCAGGCTGACTTGAGAAAACGTGAAGATGAGGTTTGTGTTTCTTCAACTTGGTAATAAGTTTGTCGGAAGTGGTGAAAGCTCCCATTTTTTCATTTATAACGTATATGCATTTTATTTTTTCTGATTTTTTTTTTTCTAATTTCAAATGAATTTTTTTCCACAGCTACAAAAATCCTCTCAGGAGCTGCTGATCCCTGACGCCGAATCTGGCGCAATTCGCGGGAAAAAGCGCCAACTATTTTTCTGCATCTCCCGGGTGTTTCTGCAGGCTTTCACACTGACGTTCTTGGCCGAGTGGGGGGACCGCTCCCAGCTGACCACAATCATTCTCGCCGCCAGAGAGGTAAGTGTTTGGCTCCCGTAACGCTCTAGTGATGTACGAATATCCTGCGTCGGCGCATACTGCTATTAATGCATTTTTTTTAATCGTATTGGTTGGCAACTGCATTTCATGGCTGGTGGTGCTTCGTTCCTTTCTGTAGAATGCGGTTGGCGTGACGCTCGGCGGTATTCTAGGACACGCGTTCTGCACTGCTCTTGCCGTAATTGGTGGCAAGATCGTCGCACAGAGGATATCCGTACGAACAGGTACATCACTTTTGCTACTTTTAAATATTTGTTACGAGTTTATTATATATTTTTTTTTACTTTTAAACCCGTTCTTCTAGTACTACAACTGTTTAGATATTGCGATGCACTCGTGATTTATCCTTAGGGACAGTCTTGGTGCTGATTCTGCAATTTATTTATTTGTTCTTAGTCGGTTTTTGAAATTTAAATATATTTCGTAACGAAAATTAAATTAAATTAATCTATCGGTATATATCTTAACCGCCTCAACCAGCTGTTTATGTTTAGTCCTTCCCTGCTCCTGTGGCTAGATAGAGAGTTTGCGTCAAGGGTTCGAGCCCTTATCGGCTCGCCTATTAGATATATACCGGTACTGATAGTGAATGAAAGAATGACATTAATAAGAAATTGTTTCCTTAATTATAAAGTAAAAAATATACTCTAATGTAAATTTATTGGATTAATATTATGAGTCAAAATTATCCTACTTGTATTTTAAAATAGCAGAATATATGCAATGGTCTAAATACTTGCTCGAAATATTTTTGAACTGATAATGTGATGAAATGTAGAAGTAAGTGAAGATGAAAAAAATAATTTGAGAACTGATGAATTTTGGAGTCACTTTATAATACGGATGATACTGTTAGCTAATCTGCCTGTTGTTAATGTTTGTTGTGTTTTTACAGTGACGATCGTCGGCGGCGTGGTGTTTATAATGTTCGCGCTGTCCGCGCTGGTCTTCAGTCCGGTCGAGTGATCGCCCCGAGAGACTGTTCCCCGCGAGACCGTTGCCGGTGACCGGCGACGTACGCAGACTTTAACTGTGATTCGAAAGAGGGCAGGTACGCTCAGCATCGAAAAACCCCCATATTTTTGCCAGTCACCAAAATTCACGAGGAGATCCTTCACATCTGCCATCGTGTATATACAAACACAAATTCGACATTAGTGTTTCAACGGACTGCCTGTTCTCCGCTCGTGCCACACTACCAAAGACGTTGGACCACACTGTGAAGACGAGAGGGAGGGGAGGAAAAGCGGCTGGTCCTGTACGGTCAGACAACCGCATCTAGACTATTGTTACGCGAGTGCCACTACTCCAGTGACCTGGTATCGATTTTTTGACTTCATTTTTATCGTTTCATTTTGGCGGATAGTGACTGGAAAATGCCAGTGTGCCGAAATGATAAGTCTTTGATCAGTGAAACTGACGAAATGTTGCAGCAGTGGCATGCACTGTGATGACTTCGTAACCCGTATAGTGTCAAGTTTGTGACAGTCACAAGGCACTATAAATAGTTATTCAGTACCGTGGTGTAATTAAATGTAAGTTGGTGCCGTGAGTCATGGTGCGCCACTTTCCCCTCCCCCCAGGTATTTATGTTTATTCGGTGACGTGGTGTGTGGTTTTTAGAACTGCGCGCTAATATTTGGTTTAATTGGCAACAGTGATATCGATGTCTTGAGACATTTGGCGTGTGGCCTCTTGGTGAAGGAGCCGCGGATCATGTATTCATTCGTTTCCAAAATTGTTTTCCGGTGAGGTGGTGATGGTGTTTTGCAATTAATTGCTCTAATATATGTTTCTGCAAAATTGCGCTTGGGTTCATTTTTTCACCTCAATTGATTATTCACTTTTAACTGCAGTTTTAACCTGCAGCAGATTTGAATGCTTGCAACCTTTTTGCTAATTTGTCTAAATTTTTTATCGTCATTATTAAATATTTATATTTGACTCTTAATAAATTTACCCGCCTCATGCACGACTCGTGTATCGTAGATTTGCTTCCCTGTTTCGATTCCGGAGCGGGATCTCGTTTATTCGATACTTGGGTATTCGATTTACCCCTCGCATAGGGTTCATTCACCGAGTAGGGTACAGAATCTCCTGTAGTGTTGTTCAGTACAGTTGAATTTTAAATTAAATAATTGAGAAGTCCCGGATTCAGAAATTCAATGATTTTGATTAAATTATTCTCAGTTAACGTCATATCGACCCAACTCAAAGTACCACAAGTTTATTGTGGCCTACACTTTAGTTCGTTATGATATCATTTATTAATTTTAACCTGAACCGGGATTAATTCACGTAGCAAACAGCATATTTTTTTTCCTTTACTAAAAATCGTTCAATTGTGCGAAAAAAATATTTTACCATAATTTCAATTTACCTCATGTCCAAGACTCCCCCACGCACTTCGATGTTGTTTGTCATCTAGAAAGTTGTACATGTTCTAGTGTGCACAGATTTCCAATTTGAATATGGTTTTATTGTTTGTACGCTCACAATAATTGAGCTCGCATATGAGCATTACATGTACATTACAACACTCGTCACATATATAAATCACAATAAAAAAGAGAAGCTCAACTTCTCTTACATTGTATCGTCACTGTGTAGGCACTGGGAATCTTGATTTCTGTAACGGGAGAAATAGGTCATCTATTCAAACGGTAGCGCCCCTTAACGTTCATCATCTACACTACCACTAGCTCAGCATCGAACCATCTTTACAATAACCATTATTCCCACGAATTAAAAATATTAATAAAATTAACTATCGCCTAGTTTTCAAGTTAATCTTGTCTCGCCCGAACCCCCCTGAATTTTATTTTGTTCGATATCAGTTTGCGCCTTGCCTTAAACAATGAATTAATACATCACTAGTTTGGATTGGTCGAATTTCTCTCGCTGCAGAAAAATGATTCCGAATGACGTCACACAGAAGGAACATACGATTTAGACACTTCATTGTTGATGTGGCGAATAAAAACTGAAATAATTCAGAATGGCTATTTGTTTTAATCGAGTTTTTCCTCTCTCATCAGATGTTACTTTGTGAATTTTGGTGAATAATGAACCGCTAAATTTTTTATACACACGCTCGTCAATTTAATTGGTGAGTCGCCACTGTTGCCAAAATGGTTATTTGGTGGCGATAAAAAAATCCGAACATATAAGCGGTAATAAATTAGTCTCGTTTGGACATCTACTGGCTTCACCATCTATCGAGCGCCTATTTTGTGATCCGTCTGACTGATGGTGTGCACCTGTCAGAGTCGCAGATGTTCTGCCGAATTCAGCAATTGAAGCAGTCTTACCGACTGTTGCGAAAACGTTTTACATGATGCGGTACAGAAAATCACGACACTATTGGTGATTGGCGATGATGATGGTAGTGATGACGGTGGTTTTGTATTGGCTTCGACGATGTCGAAGGGGTTACACCTCCATCTAGGACTTGTTGAATCCCTGGTTGGTCTCACTTTTCGAGTATTTGTCACCGTTCATGATGTGCACGACGTTGGAATGCTGAAACAGACAATCGATAGCTTTATTTTTTGGACAGTATATTGGCCACGTGGCATGGAGTGAAACAGGAAACCTTAATTTTTAATTTGATTATTTTATTGCTTGACCTTTTGCGTGTAAATATCAATATTATATACCGGTACGCGATTTTATTCTTGTAACCTCAAAAAAACTTTCGATACAATATTAACTACTGTACATTGTTACATATTATTTATAATTCTCGCGAGTTATAAAAAATACATAGTTGATTCCAATACCGTCGCGATGGAATACGTAGATCCGATCGATCGGTGTCGTCGCTCCCTGGGCATCTGGGGGATAAATCAGTAAAGCAATGCCTGCAAAAGGATAACAGCGGGTTATATAGGCGATGAGGGAGAGGGGGATATGACGTGTAGGTGTGCATCCAACCAATCGTACACCTATACGTCACATCCCCCCCTCCCTCGCCGCCTATATAACCCGCTGTTATCCTTTTTGCCGGCCATTGCTTTACTGAATTATCCCCCAGATGCCTAGAGAGTGGCGACACCGACCGACTCGCGAGAATTATAAATAATATGCAACAATGTACAGTAGTTAATATTGTAAATAAAAATAGAAGCCGTTTGATTAAAATGAACAGTGAATTATGTGTATCCTTGACCATAGAAGTGTTGCCGTAGTCCATCCTTATGGTCAAGGATAAACATAATTCACTGTTCAGTTAATATTGTATCGAAAGTTTTTTTGATGTTACAAGAATAAACCCGCGTACTTTCAAAAAAGTTGCTTTTATTTTCCTCAATGGTCACGGAATACTCCAATAATTATTTGTACTGTAATGATGTCCATAATGCAATATTTTACCCCAAAAAATGTTTAATGATTTTAATTGAACATCCTTTATTAATTAACGAAATATGAAAGTCATTTGCACTTACGTTTTTGAACATTAATCCGATTGCGCAAAGTAATCCCATTAGCGCAACTAATCCTCCCAATCCAACGATGACTAATGGAACGATGTAACCGACCTTTATGGGCGTGAACAGATTGGCGTGCAGCTTGTCGACAAGTTCGTCCGTTAGACGCGCACTCTAAACATTGTTTTCGTTGGATAGGAATCGATATAGCTCATATGATTACACATACAGTTGTATGTAACGGTAATAATAGTTCAATCAAATCATAATATTCATTCAGGATCCACTCACTTTTCCGATACAATATATGCAATATAAACATTGTTTATATAAACAATGCAATATAAACATTGTTTATATTGCATATGAATCGACCACATGCTTACCTCGTTAAGCCAAATCAGTGGCAGCAGTATTTCTGGCAGCTGATCAATCTCTCTGTAATATTCATTGAACTGGTATTAGTACAGGTGGTGGTGGTGGTGGGGGTTATTAAAATAAACTGGTATTGGCAAGGCCTTGTGCAGGACATACGCGAAATTGGGCACGGGTTTCATTTGCATGTTCATCTGAACTCTTCTCGCTGCTGTTAGAACAGTTCCAGAAATCTTCGTGGAGAAAAAAATCATGAACATTTTAGTAGTGATGACTTGTTTTTCGTATAGTCATCAATTTGTATGTTCAGCATTACCAGAAGCAAAATATACAAAGAACAAAGTGCAGGCTCACCGGTTCCAGGTCCACAACTGTGTTGTGTTCTTCAACGCTTGGTTCCAAGCCGTCGATGGCTCGTATGTACTGTAAATCGGCTCTCAGGAAGTGTGGTGAAGACATGAAGATTGGCGCACCTTTCGCCATTCAAAATATACCGATTGCAAGAAAAATAAAAGTTAAACTTACAGAGGTAGATAGGTGATAGAGAGGAAGTACATCTCTTATTGTTTGATTAAAAAATAACAATAATAACTTTTTCTACCGCTTACCGCCCTTGCAGTTGGATAAGTTGATAACTCCCGCGCTATTACAAGCAGAGTTGTTCGGAAAGCAGAAACACTCGTTGTCGGGGTTCATGTTCATGTCTCCCAACAGTTCTAATCCGGTTGTGAATCGGTAGCCATTCACTCCTTTATATTGGATTTCTTTGTTGAATGACAAATATAGCGATCTATAAAGAAATCCATTTTTTTAGAGGAGACTTGCTATTTTATTTCGTACGTTTGCAGAGAAAATCATTTATTTTACACCTAACGCGATACCCGATATTTGTTAAATATTTAAACTCAATATGCCGCGAAATTTTACAAATATATAAATCACCGTAGCGCCTTGTGCACTACAGGATTACTGCACCCTTATGTCTCTATGGAGATGTGCGAGGGGCAGGGAAGGGAAGGGAAGAGGGATGGAAGCTGGAATAGCCAGACTGTAGGATCCACCCCTAAGCTCTGGACTCCCTTTGGATTTAGTTATTGAACTGTTTTATTGGAGTCAATTAATACCGTTAATATATTAATTTAATCTTCTTAAGTTACATTTGATTTTAAAAATTAATGTTTTTTGCTTCTTTTTTTTTATTTTAAAAATAAATGAGTTATCAACATTATTATCCCAATTGAATTATTATTGACCCATACAAAAAATATTTATGATGTTTTTTCTAATGTTCTACATTACCTGCAGAGATCAGGCGAAAATACGAACAACTTTTCCGTCTTGGAAACATTTGGTGCGAATATCGATGCATCTGAATTTTTTTAAAGAGCAAGTTATCAAGTTCAAACGCAACACTTCTTTTTAATTTCACCGCCACTTACGTTTTGGTCAACATTGTCCATGCACATTTGAAATCCGAATTGGAAACGTAGTTTAATCTACAATGTGTGTCATCCATTATTTACCTGTCCCATTGAGCATATTGCAGGAATCGCCTGTCCAAAATGACAATCGACTAAATGAAACGGAACAACAGTTTTTCAAATATATATTTGTACAAGTGTTTCATTTAAATTAAACAATTCACTGCATAACATCGTATTGACAGAGTAATGACCAAATGGCGTTTGGCTGCCGCACAAGCGCAATAAACGTAATTCAAAAATTATTTTTTTCGAGCGCCATTTAAAGAGCTTGTGAACATCTGTAAATAAAATTATCTCTATTGACCCTTTAGGTGTCCATAACGGAGCCATCACGTCATAAGACATCTGAAACTGCATCCCCTGTATCACCAGTGTCTGAAACATAACTGGCGAAAACCCACATTTAAAAACTTATATTTCCATTTAAAAAAATAAAAATGTGACGATGTGACTTTTTGCAGTATAATTTCGGTTTTAAAATTTGACGACTAAAGGGTCAATTAAACGGTGAAGGGAAAAACGTACCATAGCTTTACTGGAAATCCCATAATCACGTAACTAATTGATTGTTTTATGTCGTGAGATGACACCAGTACTAACGCAGCCTGACGCTCATAGGAAACAGGTTTACTAAAGCCAATAATTAATCACACATCTGATACGAAAGCACAACCTTGCATCATACTGCTAGATGCATCGTACATTTTAAAATACGTGTACAATAAATGTTATAACAAGTTTTACCTGGCATTATTGAATTCTACGATTGATCCCAATTTCTTGATATTGTCATTGCCACGGGATACTTTAAACACATTTTCGTCGGAATTGTTTTTCTAAATATGGGGAGACGCATCGGATGTAACAATTTGTTTAAAAATGCTGAACATGGATGATGAGAAAGTCTTAATCTGAAAGATTACTTACGCCGTAAAACAGACCGAAGGTGGAATTGGGTAATAATTCTTCCCCGGTTAACAGATAAATAAGTTCCAGGAGCGGATCTCTGTAGCCGTTGAACAGGACATTGCCAACGGTCTGTTCGACAAATATGCTGGTGTTGGTCATTTGGATGGCGATTCTCAACGAGATCTTCTCTCTTTCCGGTGCCATTTGAGCGATGGTCTGAAATATTAACGACATAATCGAAGTTCTAGTCATATCGTGAA
The DNA here is from genome assembly GCA_033995665.1 of Melogona broelemanni. Lineage (NCBI taxonomy): Eukaryota > Metazoa > Arthropoda > Diplopoda > Chordeumatida > Chordeumatidae > Melogona > Melogona broelemanni. Next base: position 6,106 of record JAUJYS010000095.1, on the reverse strand, counting down.
TTAATTATAAGTAAAAACGCAAAACATTATAAAGAATTTGCATTGTACGAAAATAATTAACCTCGAATATTTATTAGACATGTTTTTCTGTAGTTTAGCTGATCATTTTGAAGAGAAGGTGTTAATGAAACATACTTATGAGAAGCAATCAATGAATTAGTAATTTTTTAATTTGTTTTTAATTTTAATAATTTATTTTATTTTTTAATTAATTTTTTTTTATTGAATTTATTGAATTTTTGAATAAAAACGTTTGTCTACGATATTTATAAAAAAAAAATTTGGAAACAATTTCCGAATAAAACGATTTGTATGGATATTTTGACGTATCTAAGCAGAGTTACAATGTTCATCTTCGATAAAAATATGAAATTCCAAAATACATAAGTTTGGAATTTCCGAATAGTATATGAATTAAGCTAATGGTCAGTGTAAAATATGTAAGAGTAATAATGATGAGTAAGCAATATTATAAATGATATGGAGTAATAATGTGGTGTGTAAACATTATTAATTGGTCCATTTTTTATTATCAAATTTCATTGAATGGAAACTTACCGCTAGCGGAATATTCGGTAGAATAATCATGTCGTCCTCTGACCCGGAGGACATTTCTGGCACGAAGTGAAACGTTTTCACGCTTCGAAATTCGACTGTATCTCCTTCAGTCCAGGATATGTTTTCCTTCCGTTGTAACTGTCTAAAAATACGACAAGCGTAAATTGCATTTTAATTATCTGATTGGCGTTGTCTGGTGGATTGATACAGATGATGTGTTCCAAAAGGAGCAAGGTGTTCAATTTGTGTGAGGCCGGCTAGTCCAGTATGTAATGCTTCCGACTGCGATGCGGACAGTCCCGGGTTCGATTCCCGGAAGAGGCTCTCGTTTATTCGACCACAAGCCGCCGTACTGGTGTCACCTCTGAGCTTCCATTAGGGAGTATAGAGCTTAGGGGTGGATCCTGCAGCCTGGTTATACCAGCTGCCATTCTCTTTCCCTTCCCCTTCCCTGCTCCTCACATATCGCCATAGCGACGCGAGGGGTAATCCTGTAGTGATTAGCACTACGGTAATTAAAAAAAATATGAAATTTTATTGCATTCGAAAATTAGAAAGATAATTACCGGTAATGTATTATAGAATACAATTTTAAATATGACACTGTACCTATATGTGTATGGACCCAGTTGCTGAACTGATGGCTTCACCCCTGTAGTCCAGTTTTCGAGAAAGTCTTCGTGGTTCGTGTAGTTAAAGATGTAAAATTGCAGGTAAATCGGAATCGGCGTTTCCTTCCACGTTTCAAACAGCAACGAATCCGGTCCAAGAACGAGTTTCTATTGCATTGAAGAAGAAAACTTTAGTTTAATTTACGACCCTGTTTTTTTTTTTTTTTTTAGATATACACCAATATGCTTTTTAGATATACATGAAGAGATTGCAACCTTAAATTCCAATACACTGCGTCATTTTAACTGATATTTTAAGAATGATTTTAAACAAGTTGCTCGAGTACATTGGGTCCTAGCTAGAAATTGTATTTCTTCATAGGGTTCTAAATCGTAAAACTCATACCGATATCAAAAAACATTATTTTATTTTCAATTTATTTTTTTTAAATTACCGTGGCAAACGCCATTTTATGCTCAACAATTAATTTGTTTTCAGAGTCGATGCACACAGTGTGCCTATTTCGGTAACAACGGTCGTGAGACACTTATGTTGGTGAGCAGCGTTCTTCGTTCCGGTAATTTTAAATTTAAAAAATAAAATAAAGTAAATTCGCGAGGCATAATTCATTAAAGTGAATTCCCGTATCAATAGATGACGTAATGGTCACATTTTTGACTAAATAAATGCTTGAGACATTTGAATACAATTAAACTAATTATAACGAGCTAGTTAAATTTAGTGTGAAAGCAAACACCTTTTTTATCCCTCACGTACACGAAGACAAAAAATATATGGTATATCGACCTCGAGGTCTTCAAGTTCTCTTTTGTGAAGTTTCATTTCGCGGATTGTTTCACTTTAAGACCAACCAGTGGGCACCGCAAACATGGTGCAGCAATGCAAACAGCCTTTATTGGGATACAAATGTGTACTTGGCTGGTTGGACATTAAAAGTCATTAACATTAGGAGGGAAAGCCGAAACACGTTCGATTGTTTATCAAAGTCCCCGGTACACGTCTCTTCAAAGCAAAAATTGCGACCCAGAAAATATGTAAGCAGTGCCCAATGGCGACGAAGTAGGCCCATAAATAAGTTAGAAAAACTTGACAACAATGTTATTAATCGAGAGGTGAGTGCGCTGCTCAGCTATGTGTCACTCTGTCCGATTGCGTTGGTGGTGTTGGGCAACCGGTACAATCGAGCGACCCACTAACACTGACCCCATGACACTGGCCCTGACGAAAAAAAATAGATATAAAGTCTAGTCGCTTTTGATATAGTGTATTATTTTATGATACACTAGAATCTAATTACCATTTAGAAGAGTGAGAGGGAGGGGTTGTGGAATCGGTCAGACGCGAGCATGATTGTCGAGACTATCAATTAAAAAGGCGTTCTGGCGGTTTGACCTCAAAAGTTGTGGTTTTATTTTTTTGTTTTTCTTTTTTCGTAAGCTGTCACCTTCAGTGACGGGCTACGTCGAAATTGTATGGTCACGTGGTTAGTGGCACTGTTCAATAGTTGCGCTCAAATTAAAAACAATTAAGGTCAGTCGGAAAAATATGGCCGGCTGTCAAGACCTCATAACGTCAAAGCTCTGTGACAAAAGCTCTTTTTTCTGAGCCACGTGTGTTGAATAACGCTGTTGTGCAATGTACAGGGTTGCTCAGAAAAAAGGGACCCACTACAAATGTCGTTATAGTTTCTATAATAATGTATCCATTAGTTTGATTTTTTGTTTTACAAATACAATACTAATATACAAACATCTTTGTCATTTCATTTTTTTTTTTTCGAAATGACTTCCTTTGGCTTTAACACACGCGCGAAGTCGCACGCGCCACATTGCAGATTAACGCGGCAATAACGTGTTGGTCAAGGTTCATTTTGCGCAAGCCATCTGCTGAAATGTCAATTTTTTTGTTTTTGTTGTTGGAACGCACAATGCGCTGGCGACCACTCAACTCACGGTGTCCCTCATAATAAAAATTTTCTATCTTCTTCAAAGTATTTTTAAGTTTACCAATAGTCCAGCTTTGTCGGGGTTATAGTTGCTGAGCATCGTATTTGTTTCTTTCGCAATTTTTTTTTTTTTAATGCGCATTAGCATTTTTTGTTAAACACCATTTTGAATTACTCCATTTTCGCATTCTGCTTATCCATCAGACGATATTGGAACGTAGCCATAATGCAGCACCATTTATCTTAATTCAAAACTACGTGATACTAGGTTGCCGTATAGAAAAAATCAAACGAATCGGTGCAATATTATAGAAAATATAACGACATTTGTACTGGGTCCCTTTTTTTAGCAACCCTGTAGTAAGTAGTTTTCTGTTTTTATTGTTACATGCGGTCATAAGTTGTAAAAACATTTTGCTTTTTGTCGAAAGAAAAGAATTAGAATTAGTTACGAAATTTTAAATTTAATTTTTTCGAAGTGTAATCAGAGTTCAGGGTTTTCTTTTTAAATACAATGTTCTTTTAATAGTACTTCACGATTATTTAATCAAAAAGGGAAATGCGTAAAATTATTCCTAGTAAACGAAGGCAGTTTCAAAAAAGACATATTTTTTATTCACATTTGGCTGTTATCATATTGTCTGTTGGAGAAATTGGAGGTTTGGTGAAAAGGTTTTTTCCGCGACAACAATAGATAGGCAACGAGACATAAATTGATTTAATCTTATTTTGAAATCGCGCTTTTTTCTGGGTCACTCATATAAGCGTGCATATTCATGAGACCCTTAAATGATTTTTTTGACTGATAACCTTCCCCGGGCGAAAAATATCAGTCCGCACACGCTGTAGCTTTATGCTCCCTGCTTTTTGCGACGTAAAAAGGTCAACTTAGCGCAATTCCAAAATTACAACGTTCGGTCACGCTGAGTTACACTTAACAGCGCGGATCAGGTAGGCAACGGCGAAAACTATGTCAGCGCAGTCTATTTACACGATGAAGAAACTGACCATTCGTTTTTTTTCTTCTATAATTTCATAACTTCATAAGTCATATCTACACGGTCATATTCGTGAATTGCACATTTAGGGTATGGCTGTCAAGTGCATACAGTCAACCCCTTAACTGAATACGGCATTACTAAGTCTATTACATCACATCAAATTTGCACACGTTTGGAATCAAACCACGTATGAGTCAACGTTAGATACCACCATGTAAAAGGCCTATATGTTTATAATGATATTTCGCGCTGATTCAGGAATACTAATGGTAGTTGTTTTCGTGGGTTTTTGTTGGCCATCTTCCTACCTCTGCAACGTTACTCCAGTCCTGGTGGAATTTAAATCTGACGTTTGCCTTGAACTGTTTTTTATGAAATTGCGATTAAGTTAATTAAGGGGTTGTCGGATGATTTATTGTGGTACGCCTTCGGAAGCACCGCCTTGGGGGTACCTGAAAGTACGGCGTACTGCGCGAGTTTAAGAGCGAACCTGGGTAATCATCTTAATCAGTACTTATCATGCAGTGGACATTCTTTTAAATTATTCACAAGCCATTAAAAATCACGTCTCAGTCACATGTACTTTATGCCAGCGTTTCGCAAAATCTTTGCATCTGATATTGCTCAGAATTGCCAGTTCATCCAATCAAAATAGCAACTTTATTTTATAAACTCGATTTCGCCTCAGACTCTGGTCATTCTTTTCGACGATTTTCCGGACTATGTTTCCAGATCAGTTTGTCGTAAGTTTGCAGTTCCTCGACTATTTTATTAGGCGTACGTAATAGATGTACGTAAAGGCTAATTAAAGGAGCGAGGGGTGATAAAGCGTCACAGTGTGTGATTTGATAATAAAAAAAAGGAGTACGTATACGTGCAAGACTGGGGTACTGGCGTCACCCCTGAGCTTCCATTAGGTAGTCCAGAGCTTAGGGGTGGATCCTGCAGCCTGGCTATTCCAGCTGCCATCCCTCTTCCCTTCCCATCCCTGCCTCTCACATATCTCCATAGGCTCACGGGGGTGCAGAAATCCTGTAGTGCACTAGGCACTACGGTGATTTATAAAAAATAAAAAAGTCGACCTCGAAATGTCGATTAGATATGTATTCCTTGAAAATTTCAGTTATTTTTCATCTAATCCGCAAAATTATATGAAAGCTTGGAACTGCTCATTTTGACAATGTGGTAATCAAATTTGCCGCTGATCATTGCGGTAAACTTATTTACCTTGCGGAGCAATATTAACTGGCGTTTGTTAAGATGATACTTAGAAGTTAGAAGCAGGTAGTTCCATGGCCATGATCTTTGTGCACCTGTTTCAATGTGTCAGCACTTTTTTAATTACCCAATTATTATTTTGGTAATTTAAATTTCTGATTTCACCTTACAAGGTTAAAAGTTTGCAATGCGTTGCTAATATACAATCACATGATAGGGTTGTTACGAATGCTGATGAAAAACGTCAAAGATGGCAGGTCTGTGCACGCTCACCGTGGAAAAAAACAGCCGCTGGATTTAAGTTACTGTCACTCAAAATAATTCAAAAATGATAATAAATTCAGATCGAAGGACATTTTTTAGATGCATTTTAATGGTTCGGTGTGCACGTCATTTTTGCCTTGCAGTGATGTACATGTATGCACGGGGGTTGTCTGTGATCGTACCAACGCACGCACGACCCGGGATTCAGGGTTGAACATAGTTGACGCAAATTGCTGCTTCCGGAACGTGATCAAACTTCAAATTATTTTAAGATTAAAAAATATCGAGTTCTTTTTGAGCAATTTGTAAAGATTCTCCACCAGCGTTTCCCTCCCCTCCCCAAAGAAAGACACCAGAGAGGAGCCCTTGATCCTATAATTTTTTTCCTAGCCTAGGCTTAATAGCTGGGTATTTTTTTTTTTTTTTTAAGTCACCGTAGCGCCTAGTGCACCACAGGACTACTGCACCCTCGTGTCTCTATGGAGAT